>QEOT01008518.1:3001-53753 GCA_003123785.1 Pterocarya stenoptera | reverse complement strand
TTTTAGATTCTTCGTCTAAATCTAATGGTCCCCTTGATCTGATTTTCTCGGATGTTTGGAGACCCTCTCCCAAATTGTCTGAGAATGGTAATAAATATTATATTGGCGTTTGTTGATCATTTTAGCAAATACACTTGGCTTTATCCTATTCTAGCCAAATCTGATGTTTATAAAGCTTTTTGCGCATTCCAAAAACTTGTTGAACATCAGTTCAATTGCAAAATAAAATCCGTTCAAACAGATTGGGATGGCGAATACCACGCCCCCATAAATTCTTTGTTGACATTGAAATTCAACATCATGTTACATGTCCTCATACCTCCAAACAAAATGGGTCAGTAAAAAGAAAATATCGACAGGTTGTTAAAATGGGTCTCTCTCTACTCTCTCACAGCTTTGTCCCACGTCAATTTTGGGATAACGCATTTCTTATGGCAACATACTTAATCAACAGATTGCCCACTATTCCTCTTGGTATATCCCCATTTGAAAAAAATTTCAAACAATCCCCTAATTTGTTTCTCCTAAAAATATTCGATTGCGCTTGCTTTCCTTTTTAACAACTATTTAATTCTCATAAACTTGATTTTTGGTCCAGAACTTGTGTTTTTTTGGGCATTAGCAACATGCACCGTGGGTATAAATGCTTGGATCCATCTACTCGAAGGATTTTTCTGTCTCGACACATGATATTTGATGAAAATTCTTTCCCTTTTCATCAACTTGCCCATTATCCTACCTAAAATGACCCAACAAATCCCGAAACCACATCACTACCCTTTTCTTTAAAGCAAACCGACAACTCTCAGCTCTCTATAGTGTTTCCCACTTTATTTCATAGTCAACCAAACTCATCACACTTTGACACCAACTCCCTCATGCACTTGCCACCTGTTCCCACTCCCACAGCCATATCTCATCTTCCTCTTGAGTCCTCACATGCTACTCAACCTTCTTTTGCTCCATCGTCACCAGCTGCAACTAATCATGTGGTCTTCATGCCTTTTGACACTTCCCAAGCTTCTCCTGGACTTGCCGATGCTGCTACCCCTGAACCTATGTCTCGTCCTCATCAAATGGTGACTCGATCACAGACTAACATCACCAAACCAAGCTCCATACTGACAGCACCATCAGGTGCCCCCTACCCAAAGCTCTTCTTAATGTCAATGATGTACCTAATGCCCCCACATGCTTGAGGCAAGCAAGCATGCAACATGGCGCTCTACCATGGATGACGAGTTTACAGCCTTAATGAAAAATAGGACCTGGTCCTTGGTTCCCTTTCAAACGGGGATGAACGTGGTTGGCTCCATGTGGATTTTCAAGTCCAAAAAGAAATCAGATGGAACACTTGATCAGCAAAAAGCCCGTCTGGTAGCCAAAGGATATCATCAACAGGAAGGAGTGGATTTCTATGAAACTTTCAGCCTAGTGGTTAAGCCTACCACAATTCGATTGGTCCTAAGTATTGTTGTGTCCAACCACCGAAAAATATGTCAAATAGATATTTAGAATGCATTTCTTCATGGTATATTGTCCGAAGAAGTCTATTTAGCCCAACCAGTGGGGTATGTTGATCCAAACTTCCCCTCTCACGTATGCAAGCTGCACAAAGCGTTGTATGGTCTGAAGCAGACTCCTTGGGCATGGTACCCCCGCCTCAGTGAACATCTACTCTCTCTCGATTTCGCAAACTCAAGCTTNAGGGGCCCTCCAATACATGTCATTGACACGTCCCGACATCTACTTTACAGTAAATAAAGTATGTCCATTTATGCAAAAACCAATTGACATTCATTGGTCTGCCGTGAAATGCATTATGATGTATTTGAAGTTCTCTGCTGACTTCGGCATACTCATTCAACCTAGTTCATCCACTCAATTGTCCATTTTTTCGGATACTGATTGGACGGGGATGCCTTGATGACAAGAGATCTACCTCCAAATTTGGTATCTACTTTGGTAAAAATCTCATCTCATGGAGCTCCAAAAAGTAACATATTGTTGCTCGATCAAGTACAGAGGCTGAGTATAGGGTGGTTGCTCATGCCACTGCTGAGTCCCTTTGGCTTCAGTCCCTTCTCAAAGAACTTGGTATCTTTCTCAAACAGTGTCCCATTGTGTGGTGCGACAATATTGGTTCTACATACCTCACGGCAAATCCAATTTTCCATGCACGCACAAAGCATGTGGAGATAGATTACCACGTTGTTTGGGAAAAGTTCCAACAGAAGTCCTTAGAAGTTCATTTTATCTCCAACAAAGACCAACTTGCTGACGGACTCACAAAACCACTGGTCCCTGCACGTTTTTCTTTTTTAAGGGACAAACTCAACGCATTCTCTCCCCGTTGAGTTTGCAAGGGCGTGTTAAGAAATCACCAGAAGATCAGGCTACAATCATGACAAATACACCATATTCACAGTGATAGGATCACTGCCGGATTACTCTCCTCATTCATAGGGATCAGATCACGTGAAGCCCACTACATTTTCTCCCTTGATTATAGGAATTGTTACAACCTTCTATCCATATTTTCAGCAACTCATATTGTGTATACAACCCATACTTTTATCTATATAATACACAGCTCTCTTGGTGCGTCACCATCAGAGAGCAATTCCAAAACTCTCATTATTGTTTTACTCCCTATTATGCTCTCTCCCTCTCTCAGTGAAAAATACTCCCGCTTGAAACTAAGGATATTTTCTTCCTCCCTCCCTGATATGCTCTCTCCCTCCCTCCCCGAGTTCAAGGATCTCGGTAGCACCAACAAGATCTTGAGCTTCATTGGGCAAAGGAAGCGGATCCGGGTGAGAGAGGTAAAAGAACAAGGGGGATTTGGGTGCGAGATCCCCCTTTGAGAAAAAATTAGGTCCACTATTAGAAAAATAATTTTTCATATGAGTTCCAAATTTAGTTACCTTTTCCAAATGGTGTATTCGAGATTTGTAAATTCTAAGACTGCAAATATCATTTCTCTTTTCAAAATTCTCAAAACTTCTTGTAATTTTATTTCTAAATATCACTCAAACACAACACTTTTTAATTTCAAATTTTCAACTTTCTCCTCTAATAATTACCTAATCATTATTAAAACAAAAAAAAATCTTACAAATTTCAAAATAAAAATAATATTAAAAAAATATATTCAAACAATTTTTTAACTTTATCTATTTACTTTCACAATGTTTAATACAATAATTATTTTAAAAATATTTTTATTCAAACTTTTTATCTCTTATTTTCTAAAACTTAATAAAACATCATTTAAACCATTAAACAACTATTCACAAAATTATGAAATACTCTATATCCAAAGATGCCCTAACCAGATTTCTCTCTCTCTCTCTCTCTCTCTCTCTCTCTCTCTCTCTCTCTACACAGAAAACACTCGTTTTCTGAAAATAGCCCCTCATTCATGGACCCCAAAGTCGTCGAAATCCCGCCCACAATTTTTCGGTCCTCAAAATTGCTTAGATAGAAAAGGTCTGAACAAGGAAAAATCCTTTCCTTTTTCGACTAGATTCTATGAACTCATTGCTCTTTTTTTTGTTTGTTTGATTGCATGCTTTAATTCATTCGCATAAATAAATCATTGAAAATTAACTTGTTTTAAAATTTTTGATCTATCAGTTTTCGTTTCAGTTATTGATCGCACCTTTCCGATTGCTGAAATGTCATTTGGTTTAGTGTGGCTATGGCGACGGGGCTTTGTTAGCTTAGTCATGTTAGAAATAGTTTTAGATTGCTTGAAATTAATTATGAGAGTGCGTATTTATTAGGATTGTTTGGGTCTTGCTTTCTTCTTCTTTCTTGGGGATTTAAAGTGCCTTAATCTAGTTAATCTTCAGGTTTTTGGGTTGTTTTTATCGCTATGATTCGTCAGTCTGGTTTTTGTTTTGTGTGTCTTTTCGAATTTTCATTAAGAAGATTTTGGAGGTAGTATAAAGAAGTTACTACTAGTAGTCTAGTAGTCTAGTGTCATTGTCTTCTATGCAATGTACCATGATGAATCTTTGTATAAATAAAAGAAGAGCGAGAGCTTATGATAGATGGAGTTTTGCGGCCTAAGTAATCATTTGTTTTATTTAATATCATCTGTATTAGGTTTGTATATTTAGTAGTCATCTGCCGAGTGTCGACAATAGATTGTATTGAAGTCATTGAGGTAGTAAATCAGATTTGAATTGCAATGAAATGAGCATTCAAATTTCTCTTAGTAGGTACATCATCCTTTAGTCAAGTCTATCATTGCTCCGCATTCTTACCTCCTAAGACTTTACTGTTGCATCTGAATCTACTTTTTAGTATTGGTGGACGTATCCTGTTGTATCTAAATCTACTTTTTAGTATTGGCGGATGTATCATTGATCAGTTTAGGAGTGCACTAAAACCAGACATTGTGGAAGTATTAGTTTGCAGAAGATATTGGTTATATGGTACGGAAGGTAACGCCATTTTTATTTTATTAAATAATTGATTGTGATATTTTCAATGCAATTATTTTATTTGACTCTGATGCCATTTTTTTAATAGAAACACTAGAAATGAAATTGAACGAGCTAACTGAAAATGTTATCTAGCATGATATCAATAAGGGCAAGAAAGATGCTTCACTTCCTCCTTCAAGTTCTAATATTGTTTAGATGTGTGTTAGTTATTCTTGGGATTGTAACATTAATATTATTATAATATGTTTATGTTTATGTTTTTATTGTTTAGATTGTAATTTTGAACTTATGAAGACTTGAACTTATGTTCATATTTGGTATTGTTGGTTTTGGTGTTTTTATTTTTTTGATTGTAATTTTAGAATTGTGTAATTAGTTTTATATTTTTGAGAGATATTGTGAAATTGTGTTACGAAGATCAAATTGAGTATTTAGATCAATTCAACTAATTTATTGAAATGGATCAAGTTGTTTCAATATATTTTTAATTAATTCATAACGGATCGTGTCTTGTCAACCCGTTATTTTAATAGATCATGTTAGGGTTTGAAAATCTGATACGTTAAGCTTAATGGATCGTATTTGTATTTGCCTAAATCCTATAATATATATGACTCAACACGAACAAGATTCGTTAACACGATTTAACACTCTAATGCCAGGATGTTCTAGGGGTCCAGGTCCCGGTATGACCAACCACCCCTCACTTTTGCCAGGCACATCGACCACACGCCCTATGAAATTCTCTGGTGAGTCTCTTTCTCCTTTCCTTTTTGATAGGAAATTGATACTCCTCAAATGTACGTGTAACAAGAGTTGAAAGAAAATCTTCTTGATCATATTTGTTACCAAACGCCAACCAAAACAATCCACCACTAAATTGTCTTAAAAACTAAATAATTTCACATATAATTGTTTCACTACACTACAGCTTTTAGAATCTGAAGTCTAAACAAGCAGTTCAGTACTTAGGGCCGTATATCTCTACAGTCTATTAAACTCCCCCGGGATCCAAACATCAATCTAAAGGATATATCATACATGAACCATGTCAAAAAAATGAAGTTTCAGAATCTGCTATACCATTAAACTGCCAAAGTGACTCTGTTATGCTTCTTATTGCACGTCGGCTACTCCTGAAGAAAGTAATGCTACGAGAATCCCGGCTTCTTTCTAGACATAATTCATTCACACTAAATATTGGTGAACCCATTACTTTCTGGAGAATCTTTGGAACAATGAAAAGAATTTCCGCATTCGATCTGGAACTTTCTTGACTAAGCAGGATTTTCTGAGCGAACACGGGAACCACCACAAGATGAAGCACATGGCCTCTTTGAAAGTCATACGCCATACCGTCTTAGAGCTTTGCTTAAGGTTGGCATTACATTATATGCTTGGTACGATCTTCTAAGCTCAATAATGGAACCCACCTGACAAAAAAACAATGTGGAACCTTTCTTACCACAAGCTCTAATTTTCTTCCTATTTAAACCTATTAGTTTGTTCATGTCAAAGCCCATTAGAAAAATTGCATACATCAAGCAACCACACGACGTTTAGTTAAAAAGGATTGTGTTAAAAGAGTGAATATTAACATCCAAGGCAGAATTAAGTAAGGCACGTTTGGGGGCAAAGACAAGACAAAATTCTCATTTCATCTCATCTCATCATTACAACTTTTTCAAATTCCCACACAAAATATAATAAACAATTCAACCTTTTCAAATATCAATTCAACCGTTTCAAATCCCAAAACAATAATAAAATTAAAAAATCATATTTTAAACTTTTATCAAAAATAAAAAATTCTCATCTCACTTTCCAAAAACTCAGCAAATTATTGGCAATTTGCTGAATGGAAACAAACTATATGCACAAATCAGCCTAATATTCTCAAAGTTTTAACATAGGAATCAAGAATCAAGAAGAACAAATTGACCATTATAAACAAGACAACTATTAGATGTGCCAAGACTACAGAAGCCTTCAAGCCACATTTGTAGCTTCATGAATTTTAAGAAAATCAATGACCGATCACACTCAAAAGAAAGAAACTTGGCTGTGGGAACCAACAAAGATATACAATTGGATTTACACACAAGATGAAATTAAAACTTGTGTAGAGGTTCAACATCCTCATAAAATGCATTGAATTAGCATGAGATAATTTCCAGCAAACAAAAACAAAACAAAACAAAAAACATATCAAGAGGCAGCACCACTGTATACTGTATACTTACAATGATTAGAACGGATGTAAACCCAATTGCAAATCCAGCATTTATATGGCGTAAGTAATGATCTAGTATGGTTGATGTGGTCGCTAAAGCACTTAACAAAAGGCCTCCTGCCCAATGTCCATTTAAGAACAGCCAAAAACCAGCAAACAATTAGACAAAAATTGGTGAACTGGTATTTATATGGCAAGAAAGGTCAAGTTGTATACAACTTTCAGAAAAAATATACCCCAAAAACGTGTCGATGCCTGAATCTTTGCGAGGTATTCTATGGTAGCCTTTCCTGGTTTTATATTTGGAATCCGTGCAGCCATCTTATTTAAGTAATCAGAAATTTCCTTTGGCAAGTTAGCCTGGACAAAATAAGCAGTCAAGAGACTAATTAACAAAGTGCGAACCAAAGATTGGAATCGATTGTTTCTTTTTATAAGTAAAATTTATTAATAAGTGTGAAATATGCAAACCAAGCACACAGGATGTATAGAAGTGTAACACCCATCAAGAAGAGAAATATTGGAACTGATGGTTACAGATACAAAAGCAATCATATCATTTTTTGGATGATTGTAACACTTCTAACTCGTGCGTAGTACATCAAGATTATCGTTGTAGATTCATTCCACATATCACCCCTACAATATATGGGATAAGCAGTGGTTTCATACGTACATTTCAGATGATGATAATGATGTTTGAAATACATTTTATAACTCATTCACTCTAATATTCACATAGAATGGGCCAACATGCACCAATAAGCAAGGATATATTTACCAGTAATGAACTTACCTCTGCTTGTAGGTGTTTTAATGTGAATATCTCTAATCATATAATAATTTTTTCAAAACATCAAAGTCTCAAGGTCCAGAATATTTAGAACCATAAAGGTGATAAATCAAGTGTGAATCCTATGGAGAGATTTTAGAGCAAAAGAACAATAGATCATCTGGTTTTATCTGAATGATGTAACTAAGTAGTGAATGCTAAAGAAGAGTAATACCCAAGATGAGATGGAAATCACGACAATAATGTACTCAATGGATATATTTTTTCCAGTAGCGCATAAACACTCGACAATAGAACATAAAGTTAAGAAGAAACTTACAATGTCAAATATATTTAATATGAAGACAAAAAATGCATATATTGAGTAATAAACCCAAGGCTCTGCACCACGAGAAGTTTCAGGGTTCAATATCTGACTCACATGCTCCCAGAAACGTGATTCAAGCACACTGCCAAACAAATAACTGTATCAGAGGGATATACTAGCAAATCCTTTTTAAGAGAAACAAATTTGCTGAGGAACAGAAATGAACCATACATAACAACAGGCCTAGCGGCTAATAGTACTCATGTATAACAAAAATGAACCAGAAAAGCAGGCTTCAACCATTTGAAGGCATATATCTACAATGAATTCTCATCCTCGGGACACAAAACACACATGTAAGTGTAGAATGAATATCTAAATTGCGAGTGAGATCACCTTGCAAGAATGCTGGGAAATCCCAAAAGATAAGAGGTGGTAAGGATAGGCTGCATTCCTGATGGATTAATGTTAAAAGGGATATAGGGCTCCACTTCTGTGATTGGGGAGTCATCTCTGTCCAAAACAAGGGAAGACAGCAAAAAGTGTCAATGATCCAAATTTATTACTTGATATCATTCTTACTTAAGTAATAAAAGTTATAGTATATGGTGAGAACAATGCCTACTAGATTGTTAGTCAATGTTTCGTATCAGTCAACGTTCAAGCATCTAAAGCTACAACGTATGATATTAATAACAAACTCATATCTCCAGCACAGCAAAAGAACAAGTGCGATCATCAGATAAATATTAGAGGGAAAAATAAACTAGGATAACATAAATTTGAGTAATTTTGATTTGTTTCAGAAGAAAGGAACCAAAAGGTTTGAACATAAATAACGATATTACCTTGCAGCAGAAGCAAGTTTGAAACCATAATACTGCAACTTAATTTTCCTGCAACCTTCAGTTACCACAACTGCCCACATAGTGACCACGGTAAAAATACCCAACAGTCCTAGCATATAGGGCAACCAATTGACAGCACTTCCTGCAACATATTTAAAATGTTGAAAGTTGACATCATAGTTTTCTCATGTATAATTTGGTTGTCTCTATGCAAGGGCTCATTTTTTAAGTATTTAAATTTTGAGTCACTTACTATTATTTTATGCCAATGATTCTAAAGCTCTAGGTTTCATAATAAAAAGAATTGTTGCTATAATCTAGATTTCAGTGAGTTAGGCTCCAAAATATTGGGCTTCTCATTCTTTGAGTGTGGTTAGGCATTAACATTTACCTTAGGAAGTTACAACAGAAATTTTCAGGGACAAGCTTGACCTTCTCTCAATAAACTAAAAAGAACAGGAGTAGATTGAATATCTCACATAAAGATATTTTACACCTGGAAACAAAAAAAAGAAATGGCCAGGGGGAGGGGGTTTTGTAACTGCCACAAATTCAAAATAGGGATACAGTTCTTCTCTTCTTGCATACCTGAAAGCTGAGACAGCATTTTATATAATGTTTCTGTGTAGCCCGTTAATATTCCCACACATATAATTAGAGATGAACCTTGACCTGAAATATGTATTACAGGTAAGAGTACAATAGAAGACTACAGAATACAAGATAAGACAAACAAATGAACATAATAATTGCTCAATTACGTCTAACACCTGATAGCAGGCAACCATCTCAACTGTCTGCTTTTCTATTTTTTTCTTTTGGCAGGGAAGAGAAAAAAGAACAGGAAGAAATATTGTTTATTTCATCTTTAAGAGGAATACACTTGCACTCAACCAGAGAGCTCCAACATACTAGATCAGCCAGAACGGACTGTGCCACATCTCTAGTAGCATTTATGCATCTAAAGACAAAAGTAGTAGCCTTTTCCAGAAATAAATTGATGTCGAAAACCACAGCGGAAGGGAATGTTTGGAGTTTGACAGTATCACTAAGCAAGTGATTCCATAAAATCAAATATGAGCAAGGATGATGCACACCACAGCCAAAACCCCCATCAAAGACAAGAATTATCACACATTGCTAAAGCAGCATTAACATTAAGGCCCCGTTTGGATACATAAATGGTTTTATCTAATCTCATCTCATCATTACAATTTTTTCAAATTCTCACACAAAATATAATAAACAATTCAACTTTTTAAAATCCCAAAATAATAATAATATTAAAAAATAATATTCTAACAATATTTTATTCAACTTTCAATTTTCATCTAAAACCATCTCATCCCATTTCACTATCCAAACAGGGCATAAATCTTTTGACAACAGATACTTTCCTTGATAGTTCAATATTTGGAGGTAAGAAAGAGTTCAAATATAAATGCCCTCCCTCAAGCATAAAAGTCTTATGCTATTCCTAGAAAATAATGCAAACTAAATCTCTTTGATGCTACACAATGAAGAACAATTTCCTAGCCAAGAAGAAATTCAAACCGTGCATTAGAATAATTACATGGCAATCCATATGAAAGATTTTGGTCATGCTTCTTAGAAGAATTTGTTTTTGTTCTGAACTTCATACGTGAGCCTTTCTTCTAAATTAATCCAGAAGCATAGATGAACAAATTAAACCATCTCAAATTTTACCATAATCAACACAATGTCTTGTTATCAAGAAGTCAAACCTTTTAATTTTCTTCTTAACAGGAAAATTAGCACTTATCATAAAAATGGTAAGAATAAACAATAACATGAAGAATAGTAAGCAGGACAATAAAAATGCAATAAACATATCAAGAACACTACCAAATCCAGATTCTGTTATGGTGTCACAGATCCATGTCATAGTCATTGTACCACAGACCAATAAAAGACTCGTCACCATCACATGCTTGACCCTGCAAAATCAGTAAAATGGTAAACGAAATAAAAATCTCTTTCAAATAAAAAATAAATAAATCATCTTGGCCAAAGTTGTTACCTTGTAAGATGATCACCTTACTATAGCTAAAGATAAACAAACTCTAGCCCAAGGATTACATATCTTGAATATATCATAAATACAAACTATCAACTAGAAAGAATTTTTTTTTCATGGCCTGGGAAACCACCCCACGGCAGAGCCCTTAGGACTCACCTATGGAACCTAAACTCCCAGGAGACTAGCACAGCAACCCACAACCATGGCCTCTCACTTAAATCGCAGTTTGATCCTAGGGGGTATCAAACCTGTGACATGGGGCTTATGCACACAAGTTCGCCTTTACCACTTGGGCTACCCAAGGGTGGGCAAGTAGAAAGAACAATATGTAGTAAACAAACCAAAAAGAAAAAAGGATTAAGCCATGCTAGGTGCAGTTGAAGATAAGACAAACACTTTGCCTTTTGATATTTGGATAAGTACATGTGGTCAGATAATCTTGAGCATTTTACTTTCAAGTTGTAAGGTTGTTCTCATTTCAATTTATAGTGGGACAATTTAAATCCAGTATCTTTGTTTAAAATGATCTCTTTCCTGTAAATTACCTCTGACTAGCTGCATAAATAGAATATTGAAGTGAGTAACAGGAAATTATCACAGCCTCCAGTATCGCAAAGCCTAGTGATATCCACCATCTGAATAAAGAGAGAAATTCATTGGTTTGCAATCTTCACTTTACATGTATGAAAACAGAATTTGCTACAGAATATACTACAAAATTGTATAAGCAAGGACTGGCTCACTGCTTGAGATGAATAACTAGACACACATATAACTCTTAATCTTCTGATGGCCATCTAAGCCTTCTTTCCGCAGCTTTACTAAGGAGGGAACGACATGACAGAGTACCTGTGTATTTATCTCATAAAATTCAGCATAAATATATGCATAAGTTTAAAAGAGACCAATCTAAGTAAAATTTAGCACATTTGAGAAAAGAGCCTATAAAGGTAAACTAAGCATATACAAGAAAAAAGGCATCTAGCTAATATTTATAGGGAAATACTCTAGCTGCAAAGTGATTACACAAAAGTAATCCTACAAACTGATGTAGTTTGATGTGATTTGTTAGATTATAAAATTATTTTTATTGCAAAGTAAATATAACAAATTAGATAAAGCTACATCAATTTGTGAAATTATTTTGTGTAATTTCCTTGTGGATGTAGCAGTACTTAAATTTATATCTCATGCTGAAGAAGTGCAGTAAACCTGCATGATAATTGATGCCACTATGTGAGGACTGATCCCAAGCTGGAAGAGGGACAGCTTAAGCTCTGCTGTGAAATCACCAAGATCCTCTGTCATAAACAAAATTAATAATCATTCACATGTATGAATTGAGAAAACATATTTGAAGTTTATAATGAGTGACGACAATGATATATACATGGTTTTAAAAAAAAAATTGTGGTAGATATACATGATAAACATTACTTTTAATATTTTGAAATTCATATAGAATTCTAACTTACTAGCAGATCCTGAGCCAAAGATAAGGTAATCTCGAGTTATCAGCCTTCTATCAAATCCCGGTAAAGGAATGAAATATCCTATCCGACTAACTACAATTAGTACAGCTGTCACAAATAACCTCCGACGTATCTCGCTCTTGAAAAATGACTCAGCAGCATTATTGAGAACAGAACTTAGACGTACAAAATCCAAAAACCTATTTTTAAACATTTCGGTTCTGGACTGTAAAGACTTAAAGTTATTGGCATCACGCAAATGGAGAGCATCTGCTCCATCATCAGGCTTTCCTGGAAAGACTTTAGGATCTTGACTCTTTGTCAATGTTGATTCAGCATTCACATAGTCACTTCGGAGCTGATCTGAGAAATTGACAGGAAATTTCTGGTTTGCATTGGAGAAGAAAGGTTTGTTTGGAGACAAAAAATGCCTTCTGTCGGGTCCCAAACGATTTGCTTTAAGAGATACTTGGGTTTTAGCAAACAGTGGATGGAAAAAATGTAGACCATTCTCCGCATGCCGACCTGCATGTCAGAAATAAGAGTTACAAGATAAATTCAGTTACAGAAATCATACAAGAAGGCACATTATTAATCATAGTGAAGACCATGGATCATAAACTATTCACAAAGCATTTAAATCCAAAGTAAGCACCGCACTCGGGGAGAGAGAGAGAGAGAGAGAGAGAGAGAGATTAAAACTTAAGATATTAATTTCGCAAATGATTGCTGACAACATGTGTCCGAAAGTAACAACTTCAATCGATGACTCTAAGGCCCCTTTTGGAACTTGGACTAGTCTAATTTCAAGTTGAGTCTAATATTTAAACACCCAACTCTCAAGTCATTAAACTCATCTCAACTCAAAACCTCTTTACACGTGCGATCCATGATCTGTTTCAACTCAACACCTCTTTACACGCAGCACTCACAACCTTTTTCAACTTCTCATAAATACATTAAACTCACATTAACATCCAAATACATCTAAACTTATCTTAGGTGGGTCCCACAAAACTCACTCCACCATCTCAACTTACTACTATTCATAACAAACTCAACTCATCTCAACTCAGCTTTAACAATCAAATAGGGCCTAAATTGTCTAGAAGTGACTTTTTGGTTCAAGAAAAGTTTCCCTTTGAAGATGTATTTGAAGAGGAAGGCCACTTGAATGAGACGGAAAATTCCATCTGGGAGCAAGACTTCGTATAATCCTTATAGGTATAATGCGAAATGTACCAAAACAAATGGCTCTCCGATGTTGGGAGTTACTAGATACTCATCTAAGGTTCACAAAGGCGAACCGTATGCAGCAAATAAATAAACTCCAGCCCAGCTCGCAATGATAATTGTAAACGGAACTCAATGTAGTAACTACACTTTCATATCACATTAAGAACCTTTTAGGTCATATACAGAAGCAATATAAACTATCACAGTAGGTAATACGCAGCAAAAAGGTCCAAGAAAGAACACCAAACAAAAGACAAGAAGAAATCAAGAAGTTACAACTAAATATGACATTTTCTTTATTCCTGATTAAAATAATCGATCCAAAAAACAACTACAGATAAAACTTTCTGAGAGCCGTTTTCTTTTATTTTCACTTTTTCCAAAGTTCTATCGGCAAACAAACGATGGAAAACTGACCTCGGATTCTTGTGGGTTTCATGGGAAAGAGGAGGGGATGGAAGTGATGCGAGCCGACAAGCGTTGCCTCCATGGAGAGACCTCGAAGAAACGTTGAGAAAGCCGCTGAGCCTAGGCTGTTCTGTCCCGTTGCTTTTGCGCTTCGAAGCCCCAAAGTGCGCTATCTAAATTCTAATGTGACTAGAAGAGTACGCAGTACACATCATAGCTATTTTATTTTCCTTTTTACTTTCCATCATTATCTCTTACGACAAGTTTGTGAAGTTAGAGAATTTTATAAATAATGATTTTAAGTTAGTTGGTAAATAGTAATAAGAATGAATAAAAAATAATATAAAATTAAAATATTATTATAATATTATTTTTGTTTGAAAATCTAAAAATGTTGATTTTTTTTTTATTTTATTAGAAAATTTAAAAACCTGTAATGATTAGTTTGAAAAAGTTATAATGATTAGTTAAAAAGTATTTGTGTTTATTTGAGTAATGTTTGAAAATGAAATAAGGTGATATAAAAATTTTGAGTTGAAAAACCTTTTCCAAACAAGTCCCTAGCCACCTTTGTTTTATATAGGCTTTTAATTCATCTCATTTTATCTCATTTCATCTCAATATCTAAATATCATTAAAAAATACAACTTTCAATTTAAAATTTTTAACGTTCTAATTTTGTCATTTAATTATTATAAATTTCTCAAACTTTCAAATAAACATGAAAAATAATTTAATTTTTTCAAATCTCAAAATAAAAATTATATTAAAAAATTATATTCTAAGAATATTTTAATTTTATAATATTTTTATTCAACTTTTTCTCTTTCATTTCTCAAAATCCAATAAAACATATTAACTCGATTCATTTCATTATTATTTACAAAATATCTCATTACTATTCACAAATTTCTTATCTCACCTGTGTAACCAAATAAGCCTTATTTTATAAAAAAAAAAAATTGAATTTAAAATTTAATAAATAATATTATCTTAATCTATTCCTTATTTGATAAGAGTATTATTATATGGGTGGAGCAAGCGGGCCGCCCAATACTTACCGCTAGGCATACAGCTACCACAAATGTGTAGTTTGTTTTTTTAGTATGCTTTTGTAAATATTTTGTTAACATTCTTAATTATTAAGAAAAAAAATAAAAAATATATATATAAATTTACTAATAATCACTTTCTTAATCACTCAATAAAATAAAATAAAATTAAAAATTAAAATATTCGAGCGATAACTTTGAACGATAATATTAAAGGACCTATTGTAAAATTTTTCTTATTAAATAAATCAAACTGCTTGACAATTTTCGTATAAATTGATTTTGTTTCTATTACATGAGATTTTTTTAAAACTTTTTCTTATTAAATAAATTAGACTGCTTCACAATTCGTATAAATTGATTTTGTTTCTAGTAACATGATTTTTTTTATTTTTTATTTTTTATATAAATGAGTTGACGTAATTTTTGTAAAATTTTAAACTTCTACAAAATTCGAGTTTGTTTACAAAGGTTTATACTAGTGGCGTAACCGGTCCGGTCCAGTCTGGTTTTGGATAAAATTTAAAACCGAACAAATATGCACCAGTTTTACATTTTTAAAAAATAATTACGTACCAATTACCCTCCTAAACCGGTATCTCCGATTTTATTGATTCTGGTCCGGTTCGATCCGATTTTTTTATTTTAATAATATTAGTATTAGGGCATAAAATGTAATTAATATACTAATATACATCAGTATACTAATGTATACTAATTAATTAAAGCGAAATGTAATTAATATACTAATGTACTTTAGTATTACTGATATATTATGTATTTATCAAAAGGAATATATTGATAATTTACTAAGTCATAAAATATTATTAATATATATATTTTATGTTTAAAGTATATGATAAAATAAATTTTCATTAAAATTTTATGTTATAAATTATAATAACATTATCTTATATATAATTATAATTTATATTACTATATGTATTCTATATAAAAATATTATATATAATATAAAAAATATTATATCTAATATTAAAAAAATTAATTTCAAATATATAATATATTGAATTTGTCCGGTCCTAAAAAACATAGAACCGAAACCAGACCGATACCGGCCGGTTTTGGAATAAAGGGAACCAATCCCGGACCGGACCGGTCCAACACCGGACCTGTCCATCGGTGTGGGCTGATTTCCCGAGTTATTTTTACACCCCTAGTTTATACAAACTTGTATAACATAATCCTCATTATTTTTTATAATAATACTTTAAATGTTTAAAAAATATAAAGAGAAAATCATATTAATAATACTTTTTTAAAAATTTAAATCCTTATAAATATTATCATTAATATTTATATATAAAGAGTGACAAATGTTCACGATTAGTTTGTCAAAATTTGTATATAAAAAATTATAAATACAATACAAATAATTTATCTTATTTTATTAAATAGCTTATAAATGATTACTATATCCCACAATGCAATAGAATTACTATATCTCAAAAGATAATCATACTTCATAATATTCACATATATAAAAATCATAACATTAGTTTAAATCAAAATAAGTATTGGAGATAGAGCTCAATGAATAAGACTACTGCATTAAACACCAAAGCGCTCACAAAGCTCGGCTATAAGCGCTCACAAAGCTCGACTATAAGCGCCGCCTCATCAGCTCCTCAAGCATCCTTTACAATCTAGTCGACCTCGTCTAGCTAATCAAATCCCCACTCCCTTGACGCATCTTCTACCATTTCAAAGTTGGGACTACCAAGTAAGACTATTATAAATCTCAGCAAGTGAGCATCTAAACTACCAACAATATACATAGGCATGAATGATAGCAAAATGACATATATGCGTCATAACATGAATTTAAATATGCGTGACATGACTTGTAAATAACATGACGATATATGAAAACTTAATCCCTGTTTGGATAGTGAGATGAGATGAAATAGTTTTAGATAAAAGTTAAAAGTTGAATAAAATATTGTTAGAATATTATTTTTTTAATATTATTATTCTTTCATAATATTCACATATTCAAAAGTAATAACATCAGTTTGAATCAAAATGAATACTAGAGATAGCGTTTCATAAGTACAAATATAAATAAGACTATTGCACTAAACACCAAGCCGCTTACATAGCTAGGCAATAAGTGCCAAAATTGAATACAAAAGTTGGAGCACTAACCATCAAACTCTGCAAACTCCACCAAAATCGAGACGTGAAACAATGATCTCTGTCTGACATGATCCTTTTTGGTACTCCATGCAGTTTGATGATCTCTGACATATAAACCCTTGCCAATCTTTCCAACGAATCGATATTCTTGATGGGTATAAAATGGATGCTCTTAGTTAACCAGTCAACTATTATGCAGATAGTTTTATTCCCAGCTATAGTTTTAAGATCCTTGTACATCTTAGTATTACTAGGATAGGCTGTATAGGGAGTGTTATATGCCTCCTTTAATACCCTATCTCTTAACTCCTAGTTGGTTGGAATCACTCTCTGATCCTTGTAATATAGGATCCCATCTTCTCTGACTTTACTGATGACTTCTAGCAATTTGTTGTCTTCTCTCTGACAGGTCCTCAGTTCTTCCCAATATATGAACTCTTGGATTGAGGTCAAATGGTCTCTTGACTATGGTCCCCGATCAATAGTCTCCTCATACTATTCAAAAGAGACTCCATTTCTAATGACGAAGCATACGAATCTTCAACTCTGCTCTTGTTAGTGCATCTGCTGCCACGTTTGCCTTCCCGGAGTGGTACTTTATATCGCATTGATAATCGCTGAAAAACTCCAACCACCTTCTCTACCTCATATTCAGGTTCTTCGACTTAAACAGGTATTTGAGACTTTTGTAATCTGTAAAAATTTTATACTTTTTGCCATACAAGTAGTGTCTTCAAATCTTTAGACCAAAAATCACAACAGTTAATTCCAAATCATGGGTAAGATAATTATGTTCATGGTCCTTCAATTGTTGTGAAGCATAAGAGACTACCCTTCCTTCCTACATCAGCACACATTCGAATCCTACTTTGGATGCTTCAATATACACCATATAAGACTTATGAGGCATTGTACATACCAATGTCATTGTAAATCTGTTATTCAACTCAAGGAAACTAGTCTCGCACTTATCACTCCAAACAAACCTTCCATTTTTCTTGGTTAAGGTGGTAAATGGCCTAGACAATTATGAAAATCCCTCCACGAACCTCCTGAAATAACTAGCCAAACACAAGAAACTACGAATCTCATGCACACTAGTTGACTTTTGCCAATTAATCACTGCTTCAATCTTATTAGGATTAATCGCTACTCCTCCACTGAAAACAACATGACTCAAGAACTTCACTTCACATAGCCAGAACTTACACTTATTGAGCTTGGTGTACAACTCTTGATCTTTAAGTATGGTCAAAGCCATACTTAGGCGACTTCGATGCTCTTCTTCATTCTTAGAGTAAATCAAGATGTCATCAATACATACGACAACAAAACTATCTAGATAATGTCTGAATATTATGTTCATTATGTCCATGAATACCACTAGAGCATTGGTTAACTCAAAGGGTATCATCAAAAACTCATAGTGGCCGTACATTGTGCTGAAGGCAGTCTTTGGTACATCATGTTCCTTGACTTTAAGTTGATGGTATCCTGATCATAGATCTATCCTCGAAAACACTGATGCTCCTTGCAGTTGATCAAATAGGCGATTCGTGGTAATAGATTCGTGTTCTTTGTCGTTACTTTGTTCAACTTCCTATAGTCAATGCACATCCTCATTGAGCCATCTTTCTTCTTCACAAACATTACAAGTGCACCTCAAGACAAAGAACTTTGATGAATAATTCCATTTTCTAATACTTCTTCCAACTTTGCCTTCAGCTTCTTTAACTCCGCGGGAGCCATATGATATGGTGCCTTGTGAGTCGGAGTCGTCGTAGGTTCCAACTCTATTCCAAATTCAATCTCTCTATCGGGCGGCATTCTGGGTAACTCATTCGAAAAAACTTTAGGAAAGTCTTCCAACTACTGGTGTCCCACGAAATTCTTCATGCCTAACTGACTTCTCTACCACCATTGCTAGGAATGCTATGGCACCATCCTTGATGAACCTTCTAGCTTGTAAAGTCGAAATTACTTTAAGGGTGGCCTTAATCGATGTTCCTGTATAACTAATCCTATCTTCATTCGGGGGTAAAAACACAACTTCCCTCTTCCGACAGTCTATCTTAGCATAGTGCTTGAAAAGCAAATCCATCCCCAAAATCAGATCAAACTCCATTAGACTAATAGCATCAAATCAACCTTAAATGATCTACCTTAAATGATCTACCCTCTATCTCTACAGGACAATCCTTAACTACATGGGTACAAGCTACTGTTTTCCAGTTAGGAATCATCACTACTACTTTACGGGATAATAACTTAGTTTGCAAGCTACAGATCCGTGCAAGCTTTATAGATACGAAAGACTGTGACACACCCGAATCGAATAGTGCATAAGCTATAATCCTCAAAAAGTTGACACCTCCTAACATTGATAACAATAGTGCTATTATTAAAAGCAATTCTACTAATGCTATTTAGTTTAACGACATAGAGGTTTTAGAGAAATACCAGTAATGACTCCATCTTCCTCTATCTCTAGAGCGTCAGCATCAACATTTCCTAAGGTGATAACGTATACTCATATTGGAATGTTGAGCCTTGGCTTTGGTTTGTTGTTAGCATTGTAAGTAGCTCCCCTGCTCTAAGCTACATTGGGACATTCTTGATCATGCGATCGTGTTATCCGTACTTGAAACAGACTCCGTAATAGAAACAACATTCTCCAGGATGAAATTTGTCGCATTGTGCACACTAAGGTTTGGAGGGCAGCATCTTCCAATTACAACACCCTTGCCCTATTGGCACTATAAATGACCTTTTCTTATCCATACTTCCACTAGTTGTGAATGACATGGCTTCTTCCATTCAGAGTTAATCTGTGAGGCTAAGCCTCTCTGTTTTGCCTCAGCTATTGTGGCATTGCTACCAACTCTTGGTAATTATCAATTCTAAAACACGCAGCTTGGCTACAAATTCTCAGCTGTAGCTCTTTTTGAAATTTCTGCGCTTGCATCCTTTCAGTTGAGATTAGGTAAATTGAGAACCTCCCCAATTCCATGAACTTGGCAGCATATTGCTCCACAATCATGTCGCCTTGTACTAGAGACACGAACTCACTGATTCTGAAAAGCATCTGTTGTCAAACTCTTCATGAAATTCTCCCCATGTCAAGGTAGCTAGGGTTCCCAATCCCTCCCTAGAAGCTGCCTTCTCATATCCTGCCACATTCCACAAGAACTTGAAGTGTTAAGATATGCAACACGAGGTCACATACTCCAACTCATGAGAGTTAAAGATGCAGTGCACCTAGTGTGTAGTATTCGCAGCAAATAATGTTTTTCTTTGAGCAATACATAATGCACCAAGATTACTATATCCCAAAACATAATCACACTTCATAATATTCAAATATCCAAAAGTCATAAGATTAGTCTAAATCAAAATGAGTACTGGAGACAGTGCTTCGTAAGTACAGACATAAATAAGACTATTGCACTAAACACCAAACTGCTCACACTGCTCAGCTATAAGCGCCAAAATCAAATCCAAAAGTTAGAGCATCGACTCCATTAGCTCCTCAAGCATCCTTCGTAGTCTAGTTAACATCTTCTAGCTAATCGGATCCCCGCTCTCCTGACGCATCATCTATCATTCTAAAGTTGGGACTACCAAGTGAGACTTTTACAAATTTTAGCAAGTGAGCTAATAAATTACCAACAATATACATTGGCATGCATGACAGTAAACTGACATGTATGCATCATGACATGTACTTAAACATGCATGACATGGCTTGTAAATAACATGATGATACATGAACATGGCATGCCTTGACTTGAATGTGGCATGACTTGACATGAACATGACCTTGTTACATGTACAAGTTTGATTAACAAGAAACGACGGATGCTACACAACTCCCTAACAATTGTGTGCTCTTGTCGGTACCGCATCACATCACATGCATTTGAGTCAGTTGTGAGTATGTCATGATAACTGAACTGATAATACTGTTAAATGTATAGTTGGCACCATCAGCGTTAGGTGCTTGACTTCGCTCTGGTAGTCAGTTACTTAAGTCACATTCGAAACTTGTTGATTGTACTTTGTCAACCTAAGGGATTCCAAATCCAATTTAAAGACTCCAACGTAGACAATAGAGTTTCAATAAGATAATTTCTCATCCAAGTATTCGGGGTCGTGATAAAATAAAGATTCATGGGTAACTTAGACGTAACTCATAACATACTTATGTAACAAATAAACATGGAACAAATGGCATGACATGTAACATATAGACATGTGAAAAATGACATGGGCTTCGTGGCATGTAACAGTGATATGGCATTCATGTAACACACAAGCATGTAACAGATAACAAGGCATTTGTGTAATAGATAATTGGTTACATGGCATGACAAAATAGTTACAATAAGCATAAATGATATGAATATAAACAATAGTAGTCTTACTACCGTATATATATAAATACACCTAGAGAAACTTACATTGATATAGCGTAACGTAAAGTGAGCGTAAAAATAAGATATTTTCTAGGGTTGGAAAATTCCTTAAATTAAATTCTTATAAATATAAAAAATACTATCTTAAGACTAAATTTGCAAAATTATCCATCTACTTGTGCAAAATTATGAATTTGCCCCTCAAATAAGAATTTTCAAACTAACTCCAAAACTTACCAAAATTGACATTCATCATGTAAATTTTTCTTAAATCCAAATATAAATTTGAAAAAATTTAAGTCTAATCACAACTATGAGAAAGATACTTAGGTTAATTCATGCATTAGGCCAAAACATCATTTTGTTACTATTTAACCTTCCAACATGCTAACATGCTTAAATCGATTTTAGCAACTCTAAAAAATCACGACTTTAGTTCTAAAATTATGCTAAAATATCAATTTATACATTTTATGAAAACTTAAACTCACTACGCCATAGAAAAATGCCAAAACATCAAGTAAAGGTCAAATAGAACCAACTCTTGATGTTCTTGATCTAATACTTTCAATCAATTTTAAGGACTCCAAAAGTCTATAAATACCCTCATAACATGTTCATCATTCAATCCATATATGCAATAAATTTTCAAAGTGACTAGATCCTTAATTTTTTATGCAATAAATCTTCAAATAACAAAATCATATACCTTACATTCAAGTTCTAACTTGATCTAAGGGTTAAAGCTTGCATGTCATGGCAAAACTTTCATCGAAATAAATCATCAAATCCGAGAACCTCTAGATTGAGTTCAAGCCAAACTCTTGCATGTTCAACATCATTCTAACAAAGATCTAAACCATTACTTTCCAAAAATAAGCTTTTAATCCATAGATCAAGATTTTAAGAACAACATATATGAAAACCAAAGCCATATGCTCAAGTTTCTAGAACCAAAATCACAACCTAAGCCAAAACAAAAATTATTTTGAGCCAATTGGTTTCTAATACTTTGTAATCATGAAAAGCTCTTTATAAAACTACTAACATACTTTGAATCAACTCATAACTTGCATAGAAACATGTTAGCACATCATCCTATCAAGATCTACCTAATATTTCATAAAAAACATCACCAAACCCAACTTTTATCAATCAAAACCCCATGAAAAATATTTTAACACAAACCCAAGTAAAGTAGACTCAATAATAATAAAAAAATTCAAGAGGATTGTGCTATAGAATTAACTTACAAAGGGCTAGAATTCTATAACAAAAAACTGCTAGAAAAGTCTCTGAACTCTCTCTCAGCTTCTCTCTTGGAAGACAAGTGAAGAATACAAAGTATGGGAAGCAAATGGGGTGGACGTGGGGTATCGGTGAAGGATAACATGGGGGTGCTTGGATGACCAAGTGATATGAAGTTAAGTTGTGAAAAAGGGAGGAGGAATGGGATGCAAAGTGCAGCTAATTTCTTGCTGCAATCTAGCCGAGTGGATGAGGGCTAATGTGGGGTGGTTTGACTTGCCATCTATCGGATTTATTTCGGATTGTTACAATTATGGTCCATAATTTTCTCTTCTTTCCATTCCACTCCAAGAAAGTTCAAATTTTTCATTCCAAAATGATTATCCACATATTTTGGGACATTCTCCTCTTCTTCTTGTATTTTTCCTAACAAAAAAATTGAATTGAATTATGAAATAGTAATATGTTGTTAGTCCACATTCTTCTGGCAACAATATCAACTTCTTAGAATGCCAAGTTTCAGTAAAATGGTGAAAAAGTATAATTACGATCATGTTGTGAATATGTTCTCGCAAGTTAAAGAAATTAAAGAAATTAAGCAGAAGCCAAGTCACAAGTTTCTGATAGTTCAGCGCAACATATTATAGGCCCAATTAGCATCAATGACAAGCAAAAAGAAATTAAAGAAATGAAGCAGAAGCCAAGTCACAAGTTCTGATAGTGATGACGAGGAAAGCCTACCATTAACTCATTTCTAGTAGACTTGATTATCAGAAGCTCAGCATGAGGTTTCTCCAACCCACAAAGCCTCCCCTTCACAAGCTTCTCCTCTTCAACTAACCCATTTATTTCTAGATGCTCAAGACCCATTTGATTTAGACTTTTTAGATTATGATCTACAGATTGCGCCATAAAAGAATGTAAGTTCTTCAATTATTTAAGCTGGCCAGACATCAGAATAAGATGAATTTGACATCAGGATAAGAAGAATCATTATTTCTATTCCGTTGACGCATCAAGACAAACCAACTTTTGCCAACTATTATCATTTTATTGTATACTTTTCTTGTTCTTGTCAAAATAATATTTATGAAATCCACTATTTAGATGCCTATAAATGAAAGGTTTGAGGGGAGAGAAAGACATTTCGAAAAACACTCACCTTATGCTCTGGCTTCCTTCCTTTGAAAAACATTTTTTTCCTATCTTCCTTGTAATATTTTCTTCTTCAGGTCTTTCGGTGCTAGTACTCTAGAGAAATAATCTAATTATTTCTAAGGTATTTCCAGTTCATTAATTTGTTGTTTAACTCTACAGTTAGATTTATAATGACCTTTCTTTTCACATTTGGAACAAACGGTCTGTTTTTTCTTTTGATTATATATATATTTTAAAAATTTTCTGATTAATTTATTACTAATTTGTTTATCTTTTATCTTTTTATAAGGTCTATACTTTAGTTTTTTGTGGGAATAACTTTTATAATTAATTTCCCCCCTTTTATTCCTTCTAGAAGAAGCAAATAATGGGGCATGCTCAAATTGTTCACAAAATGTGCATAATTCATTTTTAGCAAATTTCTTTTCCTTGTCAATTTGCTTTTTTTATTTGTAAATCATTGCACATAATTAAATCATCTCAAATCTAAAATTTCTTAAATAATATTATATAGATCTCATCATAATATGATAGTTTTTATAGAATTTTAAACTTCTATGAAATTTTGAGTTTATTTATAGAAGTTTATAATACAAATTAGTACTTGTATAACATCATACAGCTCATTACTTTTCATAATATTATTTTTAGCTTTATGATAAAAACAATTTAGATATTTAAAAAGATAAGAGAAAATCATATTAATAATAATTTTTCAAAATTTAAATCCATATGATTCAATATTATCATTACCATAATTTGTATGTAATAAAGAGCGATGAAAGTATGTATATATACGTGATCATTAGTTTGTCAAAATTTGTCTATAAAGTTATAATTAAGTACAATACAAATAATTTGTTTTATTATATTAATTAACGGATAAATAAAATATTGGAACTTGTGCAAAAAATAAATAAACTGAGTGTGAACAGAAAATATAATTAGCTTATATATAATCTCATGCAGTTTGATCATGTTCAAATAAAACCAAACGAATAAAACTCGATTGACTGCTGACTACTCATTTGAACATAACTGCTTATTATTTGCTCAAATCTGAATCATGTCATGCAAGAATCTTTTTATAATTAGAATATTTTTAATTTATATGAAATTAAAGTTTTTAGCACACTCAAGTTACTAGAGATTTTCACTCTGGAATTTAGTTTACATTCAATGAAATATTCCCGGGATGTTCTTGATTAAACTAAGAATATATTCTGTTGATGTCGTATTTCGTAGTCCGAGCAACTTCACGGGAGCCCAATTCGTCCACCTGCTACTAAGGAGAAATGAGGGTTTCAGAGTGGTATGGGACACCTCTAAAGCTAAAGTCAGTTTGAGTTCCTTGTTGGAATAATGAATTGAAGTGTTTGAACCCCTCTCCTAGCCGAGGGAGAGGGTATTATATATACCTGGTCAAGGCAATCCTCAAGAAGGATTTGGTGGGTGTGGCCGCTCCGTACTAGGGCCGGGTGTTCTTGCCATCTCCCTACTATGTAGCAAGCTTGCCAGACTTGATCGTGGCTAGCTGTTACTGACACTCCATGAGGCATGTCGTGGCATTTCCAGTCCTGGGATTCGTTAAATGCAGTGTGATTCCTTGTCATGGCCTGATTAGGCATCCATCCCTTTGGCCTGTCCCGATGTCGGGGTCTAAGGACAAGGGTGCCCTGAATGTTAGCCAGTAGCGGTGTCAGACAGTTCTGCCTTCCATCCTCTGGCCAGCATGCATTGCCCGATTGCTTCCCTTCCCGGGCCCCTTGGGCTGACTTGGCCTAGCCCAGCCCTTATCCTCGGGCCCTGAGACTCTTCGGTCCTTGTGGGCCAGGCCTACTCCTCTTGACCCGACCCTGAGGATTACTTCCCTCACACATTTATTGAAAAATCAATAGGAAGTCAAATCCTTTTCTTTACTTGCAAATTATTAATACTAATACCTAACACCATTCAATTATCGAAAACATATAAATAAGACCTCATTCAATTTGGAATATTAAGACATGAGAAGAAAAATATATGTCGTGACACATTCATATACATATATATATTATAGTTTGAGGGTGTAATTTGACAACTATATATATATAATGATGGAGATGAAAGATGCATGCTCATGGTAAATACTTAATTCTTTGAGATTGTGTCTGAATAAAAGTTTAGAGAAATTATTAGAATATTAGAATTCATGTTGAATTTAAATAGATATGAATAACATTTTTTTAATTTAAAATATTGTCAATATCATCATTGATAGCATAGAAAAAATGTAAATAACGAAAGTGACCATGAAGCCAAGTATGTTACGAAAATAATGATAGTTTTAATTGAAAGTTATATAGTAATTTATGCGGTTTCATAAAAATGTACTATACTGAATACTACTAGTATAGCGTTTTCGCTAAACAAAAAGTATATATACAATATTGCAATTTATACTTATTTTTGTTAAGACATAAATATTATGATAAAATGATTGTGGTAGGTAATATAACTTTTAGCTAAAATCTACCTATTTTCATTAAGTACTTAAGTTTTTGGGTCAAGTAGTAATTTCGCATACTATCGTAACAAAATTCTTGAGTTCAAATTCTAACTTTATATTCTATCTCATTTAACTAAATATTCTACTTACAGCATATTATTAAGGGTGAGACTGACTTTCACGTGATAGATAATGTTAAGACATAAATATAAATAATAAAATTTACATCTTCTCATCATATTAAACTTTTTGACAAGTAATTTCACCCTTTGTCAATATAATTATACATTATTATTGAAGCTTTTAGAATAAAACATCTCATTGGGCCAATTATTCAAACATATTCGAGAACAAATAAAATGAAATTGAAAGCTGCAGGGATGAGATCATCCGATATATGCTGTGTTATTGGATTTCATTAGATGATAAAGTACAAGTAACAGCACATTTTAAGAGCAAAGAAATGAAAAGAAAAGAGCTAGCGGAGCTTGATCTGCCTAGACCTGGCTTTAGCTTTATGGATTTCTGGTACAACAGCCCCCACTTTAAGAGTTAGCTAGTAAGTCCATTCCTTTGGAAGAAATATCTCTGGGGAAGAACTTCGATTCTGGGAGATTACATAACATTGTGCTGGTAACTCCTTACCATTCTTTTTCTTGTTTGAAATGCCATCTCTACCTTTGTGATTGCATTTGTTATCACCTTTTCGGGGCGACATATGCAAGCCTAATGCATGGACGTTGAGGTTGAGAGCTTGAACGACACGATTAGGGAGGAGAACCGGCGAGCAGGCTGCAGAACATCATGAAGAGATCATCAGTCATGGGCAAATTAAATTGATATTGCATGCATGGAACGTACATGACATGATACATAAACACCAGTAATTTCGATCCCCAGCAGGATTCAATAAAAAATATTGAGTACGTACCTGGCTTAATCTTGCTTGATTGGGGGTTGTTGCCTGTTCTTTGTGGAAGAAAAACTCCAGTACCACATGATCTTGATCTGCCAGCTGACTCCAGGAAAAAAGCTTGCATTCCAGGTCCTCCTGATGCCCCATTGGTCCCAAGTTTTGGTCTATGATCATGTGGTCTCCCGCTAGATTTTAAATGCTCATGATGATCATGACACAATATCTGAAGTACGCGCAGACACGTGCTAATTAATTTCATGTCGTAAAAATATTAATTTTTGCGTAAGCATGCGATTATAATTGTATGACATGATTTTGTGATTTAATGAGATTACCATTGTAAGTGCGGACACCCCTAAGTCCCTTAACATAAAAAATTAGTGATTATCATGAAAAATCAAATTATTAGGTTTATCTTGTATATATGAAAAAATTCATACAAATTGATCGACCATCGATGGATTTTTATAATTTATTCTCTTAAGGCTTGATGAAATTAATTACTTTATTCACATTTATCCAAAATAGTTAATATTCACTCGACCTTGTATCTGCTACTGCTACCTAACCCATCATGTATATAATGTCTATATTTATATATATATATATACACACACACACACACACACACTCCGCCCAAACTTTGACACTTCAAAACAATTAATAGATACTAACGCATCACCTTCTTTTATATATCCTCCAACTTTCCAACGCAAATATACTAATAATAAGGGAGCAAGAAGAAGATCAACAATATGATCAATCAATCCCATTTTCATATTCCTTGATATTTTGGGTTCCCTCTTCCAGCTTGAGAGAGAGAGAGAGAGAGAGAGAGAGAGGGGAAAACAAAGAGCACCTGTGGAAACGGCTCTGGAGGGGATGATCTTCGACGATGATGATGTCCATGTGGTTGGTGGTGGTAGTATTGGTATAGTCGTTGCCTCGTATGCTCCTAAAATTAAAGAAACCAGACAGAAATATTTTCAATAGATCGCAACAAAGCAATATTAATATTATTCCAACTGCTGGGATATATTCATGGAGAATCGTCATGGGACGCAAAGAGAATGCAACTTCAGCAATATTGAAGTTGATTATACATATATGGAGAAATGTCTAGCAGCTTGTACGTAATAATTAATTATAAATTATAATTACCTTTCTGTCGCCTGCCTTATCTGGAACATCATCATGTGAAGGTAAGCACAACTTTCCTTCGTCAAAACCAGCTTCTCCATCCTCGGCAGCCATGAGAGAGAGAGAGAGAGAGAGAGGATTGGCTAGGTTGAGTTGTGTTGTTGTTTTAGAAGGAGAAAGGACAGATAGAAGAGGGAGGGTTTTAAGCTCCAACTTCTAACCTGCAACATAACTATATATAAAAATATTTACGTGGGGAAACAATTAAAGGGGGAAGAAGACAAGAAAGTAGATGTGGAAATGGGGCTTGATTTGAGACTACGATCACGCACAGTAACCCACGTAACGTCGGCGATTCTAGCGTGTTTTTGGTGCGTTTATTTATATATATATATATATATATATATAGTCAAAGCCAGCAGTTTATATATATATATTATTACAAAAACTTTAGGAATATTTTTCCTTAAAATCCTTGAATTTTTCTTAATATGGCTTCTACATTTTTTTTTTGGGTGGGGGAAGGGATCAGTGCTCTTAACATATTTTTGGATTGAGAATATTTCTTAGAGTTTTTTACTGAATTTTTAAGGATTAGAGAGAGAGAGATATAAACTCATGCACAAGCAATTAAATGTTGCACAATAAATACTACGCTCATGTGTCTATTTCTTTCTTAATCTAGACTCTAAAGTTCGGGAGTTCTTGACTCAACTGATCTAGGACCTAAAGATCCTATTACATATGGAAAAGGTGAATTTACACCAATATTACATGAACTTTTGCCTTTAATTGGTATTGCGCAGGCAAGTTGTGGTAGCATAATTAATTGTTGATTCAAATAATTTGGTTCAAATTCAAAGTAATTTTCGATTTGAAAGATCAATAAAGTGGTCATTAATCCAGTTAATTTGAACGTATACCTAAATGTAGCAAAATTAAAAAGAAAATTATATACTTTTGACTTTTCTGATGATGAGTACTGTGAAACACTGTACTCCAGGTCATGCTAGCTAACTCAATTAATAACTTTACAGACTCAAATTTTTTCAAAAGTAGTAACGGGTGATCATCCAGATAAAATCTTTGCTAGACTTCAACATGATATATATACTTTCCTAAATAAACATTAATAAAGATTGAAAAGCATGGGGGAGGCCATGGAAAAACATTGCCACAAGTCAAAATGGCAAATACTTCATATACAAAAAGAAATTATAAAAAGGTTAACTTACAGTACTTTTACGCATTGACGTGACTTAATGCAGTATGTTAAATTGTAAAATTATTTTTATTATAACATATATATGAAATAACACACCAATGCATATCGGGTTGTAAGATAGTTTTTTTTTATAAGAATAGTAATGCTATTGGCCATCATTTTTATCATCATATTTTGACCATTCCTGATATGATATTATTCCAGGTCATGCATATCGGGTATTATTCGCAATACCCGATTATTCTGAATGCTTTCCTAATCGGTTAATTGGTTATTCGGGTAAAATGGGCCAAACGGTTAATCGGAATCCATTTGCTTCGGGTCGGGTCGGGTCGGAACACACATTTCGGGCTGGACCGAGTCGGATGAACAGTCCTAGGGGAGGCCATGGAAAAAAAAGCATTGCCACAAGTCAAAATGGCAAATACTTCATATATAAAAAGGAATTATAAAAAACTTAACTTACAGTCTTACACATTGACGTAGTTTGATGCAGTATGTTAAATTATAAAATTATTTTTATTATAACATATATATGAAATAACACATGACCAATGCATATCGGTTTTAAGATAGTTTTTTATAAGAATAGTAATGTTACTGGCCATCATTTTTATCATCATATTTTGACCATCTCTGATATGATATTAAATGATTGAAAATTATTTATTACATTCTATTTATGCTTGATATGGTATTAAATTATTAGAGATTATTTGTTATATTCTATTTATGAATACATCATTGAGAATGAAATGATTATAAATAGAATATATCTTTTTTATTTGTAATTCTCGCCGATATACTAGCTACTTTTTAAAGCACAATCATTATGTAATATATTTGTAAATGATTTGCGACAAAACAAAGGGACATTTGTAGCATCGAGGGACCCGTTGATGTGGGTGGTGGGGTTGGGTAAACCCCTCTTCCTGCTTGGTCGTTGTAGTTATCCTGGCTCCACGTAATTACGATTTCTTTGTCTTTTATTTAATTTTCTTTTTGGTTTAGACCTTTTGAATAGCACTGCCATTTTGGTCATATAAATATAGGATGAGTGGATTGATGCAAATGATGACATAAGTACACTTTTTGGGAAGCCGCCAAGATATCGATAGGTTATATACAGATCATGCAGCAACTAATGCTTACTTCTTACCCACCTCACCAACCATCCCAACATCTTCAGAAGCTGATTAGGTTTAGAAAACGTCCCTTTATCTGCTACATGCAATATTGGCAATATATGTACAAATTAAAGGCTTTCAGTACAACTTCATCATCCTTTGTGATTAGGTCTGATTGGGCATTCTTTGAATGTCTAATCCATGTTAATTATATTTTGTTCGGTACTCTAATCCACATTATGATTCATTTGAGTAAATTTGAAAGGCTTTTGATCATCAAATATGTATAACAGTAGCTAGTTGGACCAAAAGCTGCGAATGAGTGTGTTATTTGGTAAGAAATTTTCACCAAATCTTGTTATGATTGGCTTGAAACTCTGGGAAACTTCAACCAGATTATTAGTTGGTCAACCCTGATGAAAAAAACTCAAGATGATGCAAAACATTTCAGAAATAAAGAATGTTTTGAAAAGAAGCAAACTCCCACAAGGGTGTCCAAATTCAAACCTAGCCAACAAATCTATATCTTTGACGGTTTTGGGGGGGAGGCAGGTCAAGGATCTTGCATCTCTAAATGGACAAATGTCAAACGTATATAAAAGATCATAAACTCATTGAGAAAATACCTTGCAGAATCAGGGCATTAGCCTCACTATGAAACTCAAAGAAGGCCACAGCATTACTTGAGACACGCTTTGCAGGCCGAAAAGACTAGAAAAAATATCAACCCAATGACAAAATCTGCATCACCAACACAATGACGATCCTATTAAATCAGGGTGCACAGACCAAATATAACAAACACATAGTGCCTTGACTTCCAGCAACCTATCTGCAGAAGGGGGGAAAAAAAAACCAGCCGAATTCCCAATACCAGAAAAGACTTGCTCCTCCCCATTGGAGCACCACCTGCTCTAACGTTATCCATTGAAAGGCAAAAAAATGTGTATACAAATCAAACTCTTAAAGAGAATTTACTTGCGCATAAAAAAATCAGATGGATGCACATGATTAGCTTTTAATGGCACCACCAAACAAAACATAAAATCTTTCATTTGACACTCAAGAAAACTTAGTAGAAACGTCACTGATACACATTTTACTAGTTAGTTTTATGAGCTTACGAGTCTCCTCATTCAACTCAACCTTGTCCTTCTCCATCCTCTCTGCTACAATGAGTGGCATTTTACCAACTTTTGCATAAGTTCGTAGCAGGTAATTATATATCTCAGTACTCAAATGACCAGCATTTCGTAGAATGATCAATAATTGCTCTGCCCCTTCAACATTGCCTTGCTCCTCAAGTTTCTTAAACACTTCTCTAACCAACTTTTCGTCTGGATCCCACTTTTTCACGCAACCAACAGCTTTTTTGAAATAATCTAAAACTTTTTCCATCTGCCTCTTTTCTAAATAACCCCATGTAAGAAGCTCCCAAGTAGTGTAACTTGCAGTGATACCCTTTTCTACCATTCGATTATAAAAGTTTTCAGCCATTTCCATCTGGTTTCGGTTGATATAAGCTGCAAGAAGTATGTTTGAGACCCTAGAATCACCAGTCCCAGAAACTGACTCCCACTCGCTATAGAGATTCTCAGCTTCTTTAAACTCCCCGAGCTTCACAAGTGAAGACAACATGCAAGTATATTCAGCATCATTCATTTTGCGAAAACATGATTTCATCTTTTCCCAGATTCGAGAAACTCCATCCTTATCCCCCATGTTTGTATGCAAACTTAGGAGAGAAGAATATGCAACTCGATTTTTCCGAGATGCCTTTTTCTCCATCTCCTTCAAAGTATGTGATGCTTTTTCAGGAAGAGACTTTTTTATGTACAAGTTGGCTAGGGCACTATATGTAACCCAATCCGGATCTAACTTTGCCTTCTTTAGCTCGAGGAAAACTTTTTCCGCAGTTTCAACGTCATTTTGGGAAGCACAGACAGATAACCATAGATTGTAGGTAACAACATCTGGTGAAGTGTTCCTCTTTAGTTCCTGAATCACTTCTTCAACCTTCTCTAGCTGCCCACTTGAGATATACAGAGAGAGCATGTGGTTATAAGGCATCGGATTCTGCAAGAAACCACGTTCCGACATTTTCTCCATGAGAGCCTCAGCTTTGGCTGACAACTTGTTTTGGACATATACATGGAGAAGAGCTGTATAGGTGGGCTGGCCTGTCATTTGATCAGGAAGATCCTCAAAGAACTTTACTGCACTATTTAAACCGCGAACTTTTGCAATCAAGTCCAAGTGGACAGCGTAGTCACCCGGTAGCAGCTTAATGTCTTGCTGCAGTCTCATCCATTCACAGATCTGCACAAACAATAAAACCAAGATGGTAAACCAAATGAGCAGTTGTGAAGGAGGCAATTTCAGAGAAGTCACCATAGAGAAACACACATATAACCAACATTTGTCTGCAGACGATTATAAATACAGTTGCAGCTATCTGACATCTCCTGGGCTATCCTAAAAAAGGGAGATGACTCAATCTTCGCATGAAACAAAGTATTAGAAATGAAAGGGGGGTAGATACCCAAATCAGGGGCCCACCCTTCTGCATTTTATCAAAACCTAGACTATGAAACTCCACTTCCAGTTTTTCAACTCTCACAAGACATTTCTTTATTGAGATCTAACACCAGCAAGAAACTTCTATCAAGCCCAATGGCATTATTTTGGTTTTCCTTTTGGCAATTAACTCATGCGACCATGACCTCACCACCAACCATTTAATGGAGGTCTGGAGATGCCCTTTTTCCCAAAGGAATAAACTAAACCAACTACAAAAATAAATTACTCACATGAATAGCAATCTCGTAAGATTAATATTAATGAATAACGAGTCAATTTTACTATATAGTCAAGTAACAGCAAGGTAAGACAGGGCCATTGCAATCTTTCAATGCCCTTGGAACTGCCTCATTTAGTTTTATGTTGTTTCATCACATGCTGTGGTTATCATGCCTGAATGAAGTGATGTATAGATGCAAATATATAAGCCTTCATATCATTGATAGGGACAGAAACTTTCGAAACAGGCGCTAAAACCTTTTGATAAGTAGAACCAGTGCTACAACCTATTTTAGTAACAGAACAGTTCACATAGTCTCACTCCCGTAACACAAAATCTTCAATTTCTTGGCAAGTAGACATGCACACCCTAATTCTCTTTACCTATGATTGTTTTCTCGGTACCAACAGAAAGGTTTTCCACATTGCAGAAGTCCCGATAACATTTATGTAGGCATGTTAGTTGTATGCTATCTAAATACAGCAAACATATGTAAACAAACTCTTCCATGAGTAGTACTTGTCACTAAGATCTAAAAGCTCCAATCATAACCGGGCAAATAGTTGCAAGACTGGGCACAAAGGAGGGACTTTGTCTTCCAGCTCTGGAAATCCCTGATAGTATTATGGTTTTAAATTTGAGTCCAAACTTTCTTTACCAGGAACTAGAATTTCAACACCAACCTGCTCTGGCAATCTCCATGTTTGAAACAGTTAATGACATATTATAATTACCCACTTTTCTACAAATGACATGAGGACGGTTACAGGTACTCTTCCCTTCTAAGAGAGTGGCATTAACTTATGAGTATGTTGAAGAAATCTTGAGTGCAATACTTCCGAATCTCATTAGCTTTCTTCAACCCTTTATCTTCAAGGGCTAAGAAATAAAGATTTCATCATCCCGGTGCACATGCTAATTGATTTGTTATTTTCAAAACAATAAAAGGATCTGGAAAAAAAAAAACCTTACAAATTAAGGATAATAGAACGTACACCATAAAATTGAAGTCCTGGCTCGCTTCATCCATTTTCGTCCCATTACACCCCTACTTTCTCCTCTAAAAATTGAAACCGACCAGAATATAGCTCGGCATTTGAGAGCCGCATTCTCCAATACTAAGAAGCAGAAAGAAAAACTCGATCCCAGAACCAACTATAAATGGCCACATTTATGTTAACCATCAGGCCGCTGGCGCTAAACCAAAGAAAGTAGCAACATTCAACTTGAAATGCAAATCTTTTTTCATGAACCAATAAAGAACTCCCAAAAATTCATCATTTAAGAAACCCAGACTCTGTTTCTAACAACAACAACGTTAATCGCTTCCATAGGACAAAGCTGAACGCGAATAAGCGAATGTCAACAAGCCACGATATAAACTTGGGCAAAATAAAGAGAGTGCAGAGAATGGAGACGGTTTATTCAGAAATAAAAAAAAAATAAAAAACAAAAGAGAGAGAGAGAGAGACCTCCAGGGCGTGTTTGTATCGCTTGACCTTGCGGAGCTCGCGGACGATACGGTTGAGCCCATACTTGCGCACCGTATGGCCTTCTTCTTTCCATTTCCGTATGGTAATGACGGCGCTACGTTTACTGTACACCAGGCTAAGAAGCCTACGGCCCAGCGTATCTCTGCCGCCACCGGCGCTTTTTGTTGTGGCGGTGCGGCCCGTTGCTACTGTATTCACCGCCGCCGCTTCCGTCTTGAAGTTGCGGGCGTAACGAAGGGATGAGCGGACATAGCGTAGCATCATGCTCACGAAAGTAACACTCTTTGTCGATGACAACTACGGAGACTTCCGCTCGCCCTTACTTCGACAAACAAAAACTGCTTTGACGGCTCAGTGCATTCGAGCGGAGCAAGGGCCACCTGATCGTTAGGGCTTGGGCTGTGGGCCTAATGCAACGATATTTTATTTTATTTTAATCTTTTTCGAATTTTATTTTATTTTATTTAGTAATAGAACCAAGTAAATACAAAAACATAAAGAAATTGGAGTCCGTTTTCTCTCTCTAGCCCATTTCTCTCTACCCAAACAGCTAGCAATCACAGTCTTGCCGCCCAGGGAAGGTTGGAGCTTTGGCTCCACTCTCCCTCTGCTCAACTAGCCATCGTCAGCACTGTCTATAGGTTTTTTTTAAGTTTTTTCTCAAACTTTTTAGCCATAGCACCTAGATAGTCTGATCTGTTGCTTTTTGGCCTTCCAAGGCTGCCACGCGCCCCACCATTAGACTCTCCAGCTGTTGATCTGTCGGATGGTAGGAGAATATTGTCCAAACGAGTGGCGTGTGTGTCTCATGTGTGGCCTACAGTGTGCCTGGGTTCCATGCATTGCCTTGCCAGGTGGAGTCCTCTGCTGCCACGTGCGGTACTGCCGGGGTTAGCGACTTCGACTCTCTCAGATCTGACTGTTTTTATTTTTCCTACTGTGGCGTGTAATTTGCACGAGCCACCACAGCCGATGGCGATCCTATGCCAGTGTATCAGTTTATCTGCAGGTTATTATTTCCCTATGTTCCTGTTTTCCATAACCACTGATTAAGATAAAATGTCAGTGATAGTCTCCCTCAACTAAACCAGATTAGCAAAATGTAGCACACTCCTTTCGACTGCAACTTTTAGTTATAGTTTTTTAGTCTGTTTATCAGACATTATAACCGCTTTTACGTGACATCCCCTTTGCGAGACATGGGTTAGAGTCAATCTTTGATTCGAGAACCCACTTTTTTATTTTTATTTGTTGGTGTTGTTTTTGTTTGTTTTGGGACGGTTGTTGGGGACTCCCACCCCATAGAATCTTGTATCTTTGTAACCACATAGTTTAATCTATATTTTTTTTGAGAAAAAAAAGAATCAAGTAAATTACTAGTTTCTCATTGATGAGACATAATTTATAAAAAATATTGTCTCGAAGGATCGAAGTTTAGAGGGCATACCCACTTACCACTTCACTCATTAAAACAAATTCCATTATTACTTTAGCCAACTCTTAAGATTATTAGATACATAAAATTACTACTTATGTTTGGTTTGGATACTAAAATCATCTCAACTCATTTGATCTAATCATTAAAAATTTTTCAAAATTTAAACAAAATACAATAAACAACTAAACTTTTTCAAATTTCAAAACAAAAATAATATTATTTTAATATTTTATTCAACTTTCATCTCATTTCATCTCAATTCACTATCCAAACCAAACCTTAAATTTCTCATTTGACGAGAGAACATTTTAGGATAAGGATAAACCTATTTGTTAACGTAATTTATATTTACAAATTACCAATCCAAGTAGTAATTTATATTTAAATTTTGATCAATGCTAAATGAGTTCTTTTATTCATTATTTCTATACCACACACCTATTAAGGAAAAACTAAAGATAAAAATAAAAAAATGTGTATTTTTTTTTAATAATGTCAATTGCTTCATTCACAATAAAATGTATGCAAACATACAGATAATACATTAAATTTCAGCATCTACCATGACTTGAAAAACAAGAAAATATGGGCATTGATTCCATTGTATAGTGTCTTCAATAGTCGTGCATGTCAAACCAGCAAATGAGCTGTCTCATTACCTTGTCGTCCAACATGAGTTATTTCATAAGCCATGAACCTACGAAGCTTAATTTGCCCCATCAAATAATTCTGACTTGTATTGCATCTTACTTTGATCGAACCAATAACCACCAAGGAATTCCTTTTTCCAATATCAAATCAGAAAATCCATACTCAAAACCATTGCAAACCCTGAAATATAGCCATAGCTTTTACCTCTTCAACGTCCAACACACCAACTTCCTTACGACACATAGCAAATGAAATCTCTCATTTATCATCCCAAACAATCACCCAAATTCCAATATGACCAGAAAATTGAAACAACGCACCATCAAAGTTAAGTTTAACCTTATATTGTGGTGGTGGAATCCATGAAAGTACACAGTCCTTGCTTGGTAGCAAATGATGAGACTTTACAGTTATATAGCTCTCAATATAGGCAAGACAATTGTCTACCATTTCCATAACCCCACAGTTTTGTTGCTGAAATAAACAATGGTTTCTATATTTCCAAAGACCCTAAACAATAATAAGTAAAAGTGAAATACTTCTCAAATCAGCCAACATTAATTCCCATACCAAACTTTGAAAATCACAAACAATATCTAATATGTCCATAACCTTGGGAAAATAGGTAAGCCAAACCACATGAGTAGATGAGCAGTGAAATAAAGCGTGACTACTAGTTTCCACATCCAACTTACAATGGGCACACTTATCAGAAGAAATAATACATCTTTTCAATAAATTCACCTTAGTCGACAAATTATCTTGACATGCCCTCCTTGCAAAATTCTTCACCTTATTAGGTAGCTGTAACTTCTAGAATTTTCACCAGAAAGTCAAACTTCTTAGGGAAACTGATGTTTCAACATTATGATCTACAGATGATAAGTTTAATAATAAATGGTAGCCCAACTTCACTGAGTAGAGACCATTTTTAGTATCCCTCCAGGTTATCTATCTTCACAACACTGTGGGTAAAGAGGAACATTTAAAATCTATTTAGCTTCAAAAGATGAGAAAATTGCATGTAATAGAGGTTTGTTCCAGCCCCTTAAATGCTGATTCAACAAACATCTAACAGTAGCATCAAAGGGTAAGAGATGATGGTTGGGCAGAAATTGATGCAATGAAGAAATTGGGAGCCAATTATTTTGCCAAACCCGAACTTTATCCCCCTGTCCAATGAGCCACCGACCCCATTTTGCAAAACCTTCCTAGTTGCAAAGATGATTTTCCAAATATAAGAAAGTCAATGCCCTAAACTAGAGCTTAGAAAATCTGATTTGGGAAAATATTTAGCCTTAAATACTTTGTACAACAAAGAATGAGTATCATCTAATAATCTCCAGCCCTGTTTTGCAAGTAAGGAAATATTGACTAACTCTAAATCTTTGAAACCCATCCCACCATCAAACTTTGAAGTGCATAAGTTTTTCAGCTCACCCAATGAACTTTGTGAATATGGCCTTGTTGACCCCACCAAAACCTTGCAAACATCCCTTCAAGCTCCTTACAAAACAATTTAGGTAATTTAAAACAACTCATTGTGTATATTGACAATGCTTGAACAACGACTTTGATTAGGATCTCCCTACTAGCTTGTGATAACACTTTCTCCTTCCAACCTTACAACTTTCTCCAAATCCTTTCTCTAAATTCCTTCAAAGTCAAATTACAAGATTTACCAACAAAGGATGAGAGTCCCAAATAACAATCATGTTGTTGCAATTGAGTAACATTCCAAAGACTCTTAATATCATTCACCACCTGATCATCAACACTTCTGCACACTAACAATTCAGTCTTGTCCAAATTAATTTTCTGACCAGAGGTAGACTCATAAAGATGAAGTAAATGTTTAATACACTCATTTGCAGCAGATGTTGCTTGACAGAAAATTAAACTATCATCTGCAAAGAATAAATGAGTGATATGAGGAGCACTTGGACATATCCTTACACCTTTAAGCATCCCACAACATTCAGAATGCTGAAGAAGAGTAGATAGAGCTTCAACACATAGCACAAATAAGTAAGGAGATAATGAATCACTTTGTCGCAAACCTTTAGATGCAGAAAAAGATGAAGTAGAAATTCTATTAAGCAACACCTTATAAGTAACAGAAGTCAAACAAAACATAACCAGTGTCACCCATTTTGAATCAAACCCCAATTTCAACAAAACTTGCTGAAGAAAAGCCCATTCTACTCTGTCATAGGCTTTACTCATATCAAGTTTCACTGACATAACACCTTTTTGCCCATTTTCTTTTGAATAGTATTAATAGTCTCAAAAGCAAGAAGTACATTATCAATAATGAGTCGACCTGGTATGAAAGCACATTGACTATAAAAAATTACGTAAGGCAAAATAATTTTTAATCTATTAGTAATGACCTTAGCAATAATCTTATAAACTACATTGTATAGACTAGTGAGTCGATATTTAGTTACTTTCTCGGGTTGGTTATTCTTTGGAATAAGAACTATAAAGGTTTCATTTAAGTTAGAAGAGACTAACCCATGATTCAAGGAGTATAAACAACATTTGTAATTTTATCCCCCACAATGTGCCGATATTTCTGAAAAAAGTTGGAGGCATGCCATTAGGACCAAACACTTTCAAGGGCTGCATTTGGAACAAAGCTTCCCTAACTTCCTCCAGGGTATATGGTTTCAACAGATCAGTATTCATATCATTTGTCACCTTGGGTTGCAAAAGATCAAGAATTAAATCCATAGAAGTTGGGTTAGAGGTAGTAAACATTTATGTAAAATAGGTACAAACCTTTGATTCCAGTTCCCTCCCCTGCCTCCAAACTCCCACATTATCATTCAATCTATAAATAAAATTTCTAGTCTTCCAATGCCAAGCCTTTCGATGAAAAGACATAGAATTCTGATCCCTCGAGTTTAACCACAATACTCTAGCCGTTGTTTCCACATCAACTCCTAATATATTAATATCATGCTTAAGAGATTAGTGCGCATATAACCAGAATTAGGATTAGCCATCAAATTGGACAGAGCATGTTTTTTTGCTTCCAACTGAACTCGAATATTATCAAAGTGATCATACTTCTACTTTTCTATAGAGTTTACCCCGAGACCCCACAATTTAGAAATAACTTCCTCACAACCATTCGCACCAATCCACATAGTTTCAAATATAAAAGGTCTTTTCCTTCTCCAATAAACTACCCCAACACCAATTTTATCCATGAATAAGCAACTATGATCAGAATAAGACAAATACAAATTGCTAATTGTATAATGTAAATACAAAATCAACCAACCAGGATCAGCTAACAATTTGTCCAATTTTTCTCGAATAAGAGCCCCACCTTCATACATATTCGACCATGTAAACAGGGAACCATCTGAGACCAAACCCTTAAATTGACAAAAATCCAACACCTCCCGAAAATTAAACATCTACAACTCAGGTCGTGAACGACCACCACACTTTTCAAAATTGAGAAGAACTTCATTGAAATCTCCAAAACACAACAAGGGAACCATAATGCATTTCAACCAATGATTTCAATAAATTCCAAACATCTCCCCTCTTCTGAGCATCTAGATATCTATACACAACTGTAATCCTCCATTGAAATCTACAATCAATGTCCAGAACTCAGGCATCAAAGTGATGCTTTGAATATGAGTGAAGTTGTAGATCAATAATCGCACGCCAAAACAAAGCAATACCCTCCCAGTTGAACGAGAAACCATCATCAGATCTAATTCTTTTTTAATAAACCTATGTAGAAATATGAACATGATTGATTTTATCCAAATTATTTTTCTGAGTAGTAGAACCAGCACTTGAAGCCCTCAACCATGCACCAAAAGGGAACCCATTTTTCTCATAATCATACTGATTACTCTCCCAAAATCCACAATCTCGATCTCCATGTCCCAATCTGCCACATTAATAATAGAAATTGACAGTTTCTCAAAATTAAATTAAACCCATACAATAGTAAAATTACCCAATATGATTGTTTCACTCTTGGCAGGTTTATTAATGTCCAAAGATATACAAACTCTTGAAAAAATTCTCCATCCTGAAGAATTTGGTGGCAAATCAAGATCTTCAACAGCACCAATCCGTTTAATAATATCACCAGTTATTCATTTCAATGGTAAATCATAAATCCATACTTAAAATGAAGCATAATCCAATTTAATATCAAACAGTTTAAGATTACCATCATAGTTCTGAAGAAGAACCAAACTCTTATCAAAAGTCCATGGACTATTACAAAACACCTTATCTTTATTACCTGAAACATAAAATTGTGCCAAGAAGAGATTATTAGCCAAGTTGAAAGATCTGATACCACACACTAGATTCCAAACTTTCCACATCATGAGTTTGAAGGTCTCCATATTGTAAACTTTTAGTGAACACAGTTTAAATAGGAGGCAATAATCACCAAGATTAACGAGAAATCCAATCCAGATTCACTACAAGAAATAACCTTATTTTGGTGATCAAAGTCGCTGAAAATTATAAGAAAAAATGCCGAAATTAGTTATTTCCTGCTAAATTGGGCTGTCGCCACATCGCCGTTGTTCCAAAGCCAAGAAAATTCTTTTATGCCAACTTTTGCAATTGACAGAAACACTTCTCATTTCCAGAGATAAATAATATTGGAAATAAGAAAATTACCACCAGAAAAAAGTGCGCCAACATTTTATAATTTGTCGCTATAATTTATTTTTAGTGATTATTCTGTGTCAGTAATGTTCTATTCAACAATCTCAATGCCTATTAGTCATTGAAAATAGTTCCTATTCATTAATGGTGGTGATAACTTTTGCCACTAATATATCATTTGTGGTGACATAGCCGCAAATAGTATTATTCGATGAGTAAAAACTCACCAAAAATATTTTGTAGTAGTTTTTGTAGTTGCCTCTAATGTTACAATTGCTTTTACAGCGATTCAATTTCATCTGAAATGATACTTTTATATACCAAATATGTTTGTTCGTATTTTGTTCTACGTGGTTGTTTCTTTCCTGATATTTGTTTCTTTTATGATAGCTAGCTAATTGCTAATAAATTAAAACTGCTAGATTTGGAGAAATTTAGATTTGATTGCCAGCATATGTGTCAACAACATTCAAATAACTTCAATGTACATATTTAAAATTCACCACTGTTTAGTCTTAAATTTTCCACAATACCATCCAACATATCACTATGGAATATAAATTTGCAAGTGCTTTTCTTTCTAACCATTATTGTCTAGCTAACAGCAAGTAGTCTTCATGAATGCACCAGCTTCTTCATTTGGAATGCGTCACTTATCAGAGCCAAGCTTTCTTCATTAATGTCACTTATATGATTGGAGTGTGAGAACTAAACATCTGCCATTCTGAACACGTACATATAATATATATTAGCTCTGTTTGTTTGCCCATTTACATATATTCAAAGCATCCACCCTAACCTTCCAACTTACCATTAATGACATATTTAACCTTATGAAAAAATATTAAAAGTATACGCAAAGAACTTTATGCTTGCCTGATGGAGTAAACTGATTAGCCAAAACCAATGCAAAAAGATCATACGTTAATACTAATTTTATTTTATTTTTGTCAATGCATGATGAAAGTAAACTTGCTCACTGACAAATAGCTACGTTTTAGGGCTAAAAATGTAGCTACGTTAATACTAAGTGAAACTCATCCATAGCATTGTCATGCATACACAAAATGTATAGTAGTTTACAAAAGGGGATTAAAGAACGCGAAAATACTAAAAAGAAAAGGACATAAACCATAAAAAGCTTTTAGAAACTTGATCAAAAATTGCATTCTTTTCCAAATGGATGGAATTTCAATATGGGTGATAACTGTAAAAAGCAAAATGCTTCTTTCTAAAAGATAAAGGCAAACACATGCTTCGGTCTTTTACTTAAATTGATATAAAAAAGAAAGCCACTGACCTTGTTGACGCTAGGAACCAGTTCCTGCAATGCCTTGATTCTTTTTGCTAGTCTTTCTCTTTGCAACTGTACAAAAAAAGGTAAATCAATATCGATTAGGCTATAGATAACAACATGGCATTGGGATAAGACATCAAAATACCTAATTACAAAAAAATTGATATATGTAACAAGTCATTTATTCTTCCATACAATTCTCCTCATTCCCAGATATATCTTGGTCATATAGATGTTCAAAGATACATAAAAAGCAACAAATAAGAATAAGAAGAAATGAAAAAGTACAGGTTAGTCATGTACTAATAATAAAAAAAATGCTATTTGTGTGTGCTGATAGCTTACCTTGTTGTAGCAGTTTGATTGTACATTGATGACCAACAACTTCCAAGTGACCAGTTGGTGGCAAGAGCAACATACATCTTGTGACCAAAAGCTACAAAATATCATTGGCACCTAACCATATACTAAATACCCCACACCAATAACTGATGAACAAAATCTTACATAAGTAGGAGACATAGTGTTGTTATATTACTTTAACTTTCATCTTCTTATCAAAATTCACAAAAAATCATTACTCCAAAATTAGTAATTGGCTATGCAGGTTCCTGAGTCTCTCCCTGGGTCTGCCTCTCTGACTCATATATTTTTATAAACTTGTCATTCTCGACTTGTTTTTCCATTAGTAGCATGACATTCCATTGTAAGTCATTAAATTGACCTTTATAATGTGCAGCTTCTTTCTCACTTCTTTCTGCACGTTCAGTTAATTCTACTATTCTAGCATCAACTGCTTGCCTAGATGACTTGGGAATAACCATCTCACTGAGCCCTTTTACATACCCTGACTTGTGGCCCAAAACTTCCTCAACAATTGCTGCTGCAGTCTCCAAAGTCCTCTTCTCAGGCTCCAGCTTTGTCATCTTTACAGCCATCTCATTCTATCAACCATTAGAAAATCACACATGTTAGTGCTCATAATATGTACTAAACATTATTTGGTTGTTTTTCTTGAAATTCATTAGATTTTACTTTAACACTCATATATTTCTCTTTCGTCAAAGGAGTCACAAATTTATCATTCTTCTTTGACCGCCTTACTTCTTTAAAGAAATTGACCAAATTCTCCTCATTCTCAGACTGCAAATACAAGCAAATTACATTCAACTTAGTTTAAAGATATGAAATCTTCAAACATCGGTGATATGCATCTTGCAACCAAAATGGAGACTTACCCTCATCTTCATTAGACGCACAAATGACCTTCGTCCAACCGTGTGCTTGTTTTGTTGCTTCTTTATATTACTTTTATTTCATTCAGACATTCGCTGCACTCACACAGAACATCATATACATGAGAAAAGTAGAGGTGTCAAGAGGATTATCTAACTAAAAGCATGTTTAATACATTTGACTATTTTAATAAAAAAGTACCGTTCTAACTAACATTTAATACATGGACTAATTAACAAAAAATCCCCCAACTTCTTCATTAAATATTCGACTTCCAACTTACCTTAAAGTCCTCGCTTGAATATCGAGCCCATAACTTCACCCAAGTGGCTGGTGTCACCAACGGTGGCACATTCGCAAGTGTTTTTTCAGTACTCTCGTATTGCTTGTAGGTTCTATGTAAATTATTGCGAATATGATTAAACCACTTGCCTAGTGTCTTCATAACCGTATCACCATGGTTCTTTTTGGTCCAATCGAGGATGAAGTCAGCCTAGAGACAAACATCAAGAGTATTAATTATAATTAGTGCTACGAGTTTTACATTAGCAACGTTAGGTTTTCAACTACTTTATTTGAACATGTATGAAATTCTTGTACTTTTACCTGAACACATATAATCAATTCTTCATTCTCATTAGCTGGTACGTCGTGCCAGCTAACATGACTCAAGTTCACATAGTGCTTGACCAATTATGTTGCCCTTTTAGCAAACAAGGTAGTGTTTTCACAATAAGGTGTAGTCTCACCGTCTTTTATCCTCAAGGGTATCTTTCTATGCTTTCATTACTTATCAAACTCTATCATCTTTGCTGCTCCTCACCCACACTTTTGGCTAAGTGGTATTAAGTTGTTTTTAATGGCCATATTAAATGGGTCATCAAAGTTCAACATCAAAATAATCAATATTTTAAACATATAATGTAAAAAAATATATTTGAACTTGAGAATGCATCATCTCTAACATTCATGGTAGCAATGGGTACTCTATTATGAACTTCTTCATTGCTCTGAGATCTACCTCGACCGTAGCTCATGCCGCATGATCAACCTTTACCTCTTCCAATTATCGACATATCTAGCACGCAAAAAATTGGGCAACCAAAATTATCCTTGCAATCATACTAAGTATTTATAGATTATTATACTTTACAAGAAATATTCTAATTTTGTTTAAACTTTGCATGTCAATAACCTGTCCAAAATAGTTTAAAAAATGGGTTTGGGGATTCAAAAATGGGTTTGGGGATTCCTTAGTTGTTGCTTGAGCTTAATATACCAATAAACTTTTCTAAATTATTTGAAAAATAACAAACTAAATAATTGTCAAGCAAATTACACAAAATGATACTAAATTGAAAAGAATACTTTTATTGAAGAGAAATTAGTATAGAATATGAAAGCATCCATTCAATGGAAGATCTGCGTAGTGTCTTGAAGTAAAGGGCATTCAAACATCAATATAATAAGAAATTGCACACTGCTAACAACCTTTCAGTTTTTGTATTAGATAGGAAGAGATGAAAAAAATAGTTCTTTAATTTGAGAAATGATATTTAGGATAAGCTAAACGCAATGGGTTGTATGGAGTCACAGGGTTATTACCAAGTTTCAAGTTGTTGCTAATTCATCTCATCCTTCGTTGAGAGACTATCTTCTTCTATGCTACCCTCCAGTTCGGCACTGCGAGTAAAACTGTCTTCGTTGGTATCTTTGTTGATAAAACCTTGCTCAAAGTGACCCACATTTGACCTTCGCATTACTGACACATCAATATCAATCTGCTCCAGCTCAACATTAGCCTGTGCATGTCTGTTTGCAGTGGAACCTCATCAGCATGGACACTCACGTAAGCATTGCCAGAATTATCCTCTTGGTATGCATTAATGTCGCTAGAATCAGATGCATCATCTTCAATAAGGGGCTCTCCTTAAAGGTCATAGACATTTCTATGTATGGCCTTTTGCACTACATACCAATTACCACAGATGCCGTGATTTTTTAGGTAAAATACCTGCGAAGCTTGTCTATGACCTTATGATTAAGAGTTGAGATTAGACACATTAGATAAAGGTTGGAGAATTTAACGTTCTAATTGATCCTTTAAAAGTAAAAGGTAGCTAACTGTCATTGTCTTAGAGCACTAACACATTGTAGTACATATTTCTCAATGGAGAATATATAGGAACATTGTTGTATGTTTGCTAAAAATGAGATCAGATCATAAGAAACACAATCAAACATCAACTAACTGCACTTAATTGGCCATGGCCTTTACAAACACATTCATAGTGTAGCTAGTGATCTGGTTTTTCCTGTTCTGTAAGTATAAAATGACATGAAAAGTCCACCAAATGATCAATTCTTATGGGTTACTTCATCCTTGTGTTGGATAACCCGTCATGATATGCATGTATATATATATATATATCATTAATCTGCCAAGTTATCAAAACATGAGTTCATGACTTTTCAGGGCATGCGATGGAGTCATTTAAGACAAGAGGGATCTGAGGTGTCAGAGTGAAAGAACATGTTTCTTTCTTTAATACTCTGTTAATTAATCTTTACTTATAAAAGAAATGTTACTTTTCATCTAATGGTTATTATTGACCAAATGAATTTTAAGTACTTAAATAGAATTCTAGAATGAATTGCATTTCTCATTTGAAACCCCATGTGGATGTTGGGTATTATCATCATTTGGTATAGCTATGAGAAGGAGACCCAAAATAGCATCTTATCTCCTCTCCCAAATGAACACAAAAAACCAAGTAGTTGCTCCTTTTTGGACCCAAAAATGGGTATTCCCATTATCCTATGAAAGTCATTTCATCATCCTATTATTGCTAGACTATTATCAAGAAGTAAACTCGTTTCTTATTTAGATTTGTGTTAAAATATGATTGAATTTTAAACCCATGGTTGATGAAACTCAGCTTAGTTGGACCCATTGGACTTCTGCCATGTGTTGTATAGCTCCGATCATGAAAGACATGGCATTAATCCTCTGGATCTTGTCCCAATTCATGAAATGAAAACATATGAGGTAAATAACACATTGTTTATAACACATCCCTTGGTAGCAAAATTATGTGTAAAACAAAATCAGAAAATTGTTTGTGAATATGTTTGAAGTCTCAAATGAAATATCTTTTATTCTTTGTATATCAATTTGAATGGAATTTGTTTGTAAGAGGTCATCCACGGCTGAAAGGCCACCACTCTTAACAGTTTATACATTCTTAATTACAACCATCTCTAATTACCTTAAAGGAAAGGTTTGAACTTTAAAGCCTACAACTCATTCCATGGCTAAGCTGGAAACTCAACCTCTACATTTGATCGATAATTGTGGTTCGACCATTACTTACTTACTATGTTACTTCCTATATTTCCTTAACCCTAATTCGTAAACGTTGGCCAAACAAACAAGAAATCTCAAGCAATATTTACATGCATTTAGGGTGTATGTAGAGAGAAAGGGGGGTGACGAGTGATAGTTACAGAGAGAGAGTTATAGAGAGAGAGAGAGATCGATGGAGCCTAAAAGTTTGAAAGAGAAACTCACCGGTATTGGCAAGAAGGCGGCGAGCAGATAGTGGCCTGTACAATTAGAAACCCCCGTGGAGAACCCGAGAGAGAGAGAGAGAGAGAGAGAGAGAATCAGGAAAGTTAAGGAAAATAAGACGCGGGGGTAAATTTAGGGGATTTTACTGTAGACGACTTATTACGGCGACATATAAGTCGCTGTAATAATTCAAATACGATAAAGTAAATATATTTTGCTGCGAACTCAACTTCAGCAACAAATAATCGCTACATATAAAAATTGTTACAGTGAAAAAATTATTAGGACGATACCAGAATTACGAAAAAATGATTATTTTTGACCATAACTTTTATGGTGCATAAAAATTGCTGGAAATAGTCAATTATTCCGGCGATTTCTCTGGTTGATACAAAAATTAAACCCAAATAGTAAAATAGCTTTTTTACAACAATATTTACATTGCCGGAAATAAAAGTAGCCGCAAATGCCACTTTTTCTTGTAGTGATATTCTTGCCCTAAAACTTCTTCAAACTCAACTTCAGACAACAAAAATGTTGCCACTGGTTGGTCAATTCTTCATCCATTGTAAGATGAAATGCTAGAACAACCCTATGAGAGGGATACCCACTTGCAATACGCAAAAAAGTAAGCAAACTGTGAGAATCAGAATCTCAAAATTTTCCACTAACCATTTCCTTAATCGCTGGAGCTTCAATAACTGTTTCCTTGAGATTTCTATATTTTGGTTGTGTTTAACATAGAGATGAGGAGTAAAATTTTTCAAGGTAAATATAACCTACGAAGGGTCAAATCCTCTAAAAACCATTTATTCTAGTGACCCAATTTGTGTAAACTAGAACATAGTATAGGAGGTAATTGTAGCCAATAGGGAGTTCTAGACTTGCTTTCTTGAGTTCAGAACTTTGGTTCATCTATCGTAACATTTGTCATTTCTTGGATAAATAATTATTTCATGTATATATTAGCTCTCGGCTCAACTCATCTCTCATGAAAAATAGTCTCATGAGAATTTTTAAAACTTTTTATAATTTTATTTTTAAACATCATTTAAACATAAAATAATTTTTAATTTTAAAATTTTAACCTTTTCATCTAATCATTACTTAATTATTATTCAAACATAAAAGTCAATAAAACTTTTACAAACTTCAAAATAAAATACAGAAAGTAATTCATCTTTTATAAATTTCAAAACAAAAATAATACGAAAAAAATATATGCAAATAATTTTTTTAACTTATAATATTTTTATTCAATTTCTTTTCTCTCGTTTTTCAAAATCCAATAAAACATCTATACTCAAACCATTTTTCCACTACTCACAAAATTCGGAGATATTGATCCAAGTGTCCAAAAATACCCGAAGGCTGGTAATAGCAATTGTAAGCCATAAACCCTTTTATTCACTTTATTTGAAAATAGTGGTTGTCTTGCCTCTATACCAACTACAACAATGTTGTGTATGACAGAGGAAGAGATAACTTGAATTGAGAAGTGCTTTAGCCCCAAAAGAGTTTCACAAATTGTGGTACGCTATATTGTAAAGTTACTTTTACTATAAAGTAGATCTAACGTATTATATGAAACTATGTTAATTTGTAAGTATATTTTTGTGAAATATCTTTATAATTGTAATAAATCTCATTTGAATTTGGCAATATTGTTGATGTATAGAACAATATTCAAGTGTATGTTAAGCAATAAAATACTTAAAATGGAAATGTAAAAGCCAATTAAATTCAGTACACATATAGGTTTAGTAAATGAAATATCAGAATTTATAGCCAGTTTGATGGGGCAGATGCGATTTGTGTCCATAATAGATGACGAATCAGATTAATAGCATTCTCCTATATATAGTAATGTGTGGCTATTCCTTTCTTTATTTTTTTTTCTTTTTGAAAAACATATTGTATATTTATCTTTTTCCTTTCTAGGTGCCCAAACTGACAAGTAGTTAATGTTAAGTGAATGAAGCTAATAAGAATAGTAGTAGATAAAGAATACAAATAGAGAAATCATGTTTGGTTTATGTACAATTGATCTTATATTAAAAAATTTATACACTGACGTCATTTTAGGTACTGATCCATTAGATTATAAAAATTCTCTTTATTATAAAATAGATCTAATGTATAATTATCTTACTAGCCATGCACACCAATATGTAAATTTCCTTGTGTAATAAGATTTGTGTGTAGACCTAATACTTCTTGTACAAATAATGCTATCTTATAGCATTTCACCTCAAAGATAGTTAATTAGGTATTGAAACATGATTTACATATGTCATGGAGTTATCCTTTGAGATATGACTAACCAAAATAGTTAAAAAATAAAGAGTTTGAAGATTGGGATCATGTTCTTATCCACTTAGATCAGTAGGAGAGATGCATATATATGAAATGAGTTCGACTACATTTAAATCATGTCGTCCATATATATGCATATAATATATGTTGAATATCATTAAATTTTTAATCACTACAAGAAGAATGAGTTTTTGTGATCATTTGTTTGCGACGAAAAAACTATTTGTGACTAAAATAGACTCATTTTAACTGTAAATAGTCATTTTGCTGGAATTAATTATGGCCACAAATAAGCAGTTTTCTTGTAGTGAATATATGTTAATAGGAAGGACTCTAACGATTAATACATCCTGATCTTTTATATATAGTTACTATATTTTGTGGTATAAAATTGCAAATCAATTCAAATAGAAATTACCCATTTTTTCTATTCAAATTACAAATTTGATAGCATGCACTGCCTTTATGCCACCAAAATTGGAAAAAACTAATTCGATAATTAATGTTATTTTTGAAAAATAAGAACATGTATTAATTCTTATTAATGACACTATTATTTTCCAGATT
>QEOT01008514.1:272678-295452 GCA_003123785.1 Pterocarya stenoptera | reverse complement strand
ACCAAAGGTATCGACTTAGATCTCAACCTTTGCTCCTTCCAATCCACAATCTGCGTCGGGGCAACCTCATAAGTAAAGTCAGGCTGCAGTTGAATGCGTTCTGGATCGACAAAACGCGGTTCTTGCTGACCAAAACTTTTCTTCAACGAGGACACATGGAACACATTATGAATCTCTCCAAAATACTCTGACTAAAATAATAATCTCCTCGTCATCGCATTGAGGCATAATCGACCTCACTCAGTCGGTCCTCAATTAGCTCTCCAGATCCTGGCACATAGTGTACCATTTCGGGGGGAATAGTAGTTGGGATTACTAAGTGAGATTTGATTAAAAATCTCAACAGCTAACTACCAACTTAACAAGCAGTATACAAATGCATCCATGACAGTAAAATGACATAAATGCGATGTGATATAAACATGAATGTGCATGACATGACTTGGTAAATAACAAGACATGTGCTGACCCAACTTGAGAGTTGACATGGATTGAAATTCATATGAACTAAACATGAACTTGGTTGAATTGAACATGAACTTGGAATCTTGTTCAACATAAACACGGTTAATTAAGCTGTGTGCTCCTAACGGTTCCCCATCACATCACAAGCATCTGCTCTAGTTGTGAGCACGTCATGATAACTGAATTGATAAAACCTGATAAACATGAGGTTGACACCACCTGTGTTGGGTGCCTGACTTCACTCTAGCAACCTATTACTTAGGTCTCATTCGAAGCCTGTTGACGGAATTTTGTCAACTTGGGGAATTCCATTTTGACAATGGAGTTCCACTAGGATAATGTTTCATCCTAGCACTTAGGGTCATGATAAACATAAAAGACTCCACTAACTTAAAAATATGTTTTTGTAACACACTCCATGCATGGGACATAACATAACAATGAACATGTGATAGATGTCATGAGATAACATAGCATGTAACAGATAAGCATGTACTTGAAATAATTAACATAGCATGACATATGAGAACATTTATAATGATCATGAGTGACAATAATATGATAATTATGGCTTACCCTCGTACATACAAAAATACTCCAGAAAGTAAGTTAGAGGCTAACTTACAATGATTTGGCATAATGTACAAGTAGCAAACAATTACATGAACTGAAATGAGATATTTCTATGGGCTATAATATCCCAATAATTACTATAAAACATAAGATTCATTGACTTATGGAAAAATTTCCATTTTACTCCTCTACTTATGGGAAAGGACTATTTTGTCCCTGTATTAAGGATTTTGTATACAAACTCCAAATTCTACCAATATTTAATATGCAAATTTTGTCCTAAAACCAAAAATCTAATCAGAAAAATTTAAATCAAAGCATAGCTACACAAACTATGCATTGGCCAATTCTCATTCAGGCTAGAAAATCCTGATTTTTGTTGCAATTCTTTCAAACCTCATACCACATACTTAAACCGATTCATGTAGCACTGAAAATCATATCATAGGTTTTGAGATCATGCTAGGACCTCAAAAAAATCATTTCATAAAAAATCTAAACTCCTCATAAGCACTAAAATGTCCAAAACATTAAGTTTTGGTCAAATAGAACAAACCCTTATTTTCTTGGCCTAATACCTTTCAAAACAACTCCAAGGACTCCAAAAGTCCATAAACAAACTTTTAACATGTTTATAAATCAAACCTAAGTAATAACATGCTAGATCAAACAATCAAAATTACAAAATTCATCACCAAACAATCGGCATGCTCATTAAATTCAAAAACCATGTACCACATGTTTTTACTTAGAACAAAAACACTAAGATTATGTTTGGAAGATGAGATGATAATTTTGTGTTTTGTTTTAAAGTTTAAAATATTATTTTTTAGTTTTGAGATTTGAAAAAATTGAATTAGAATTTGAAAAAGTTATATTGGGATTTGAAAAAGTTGAATTATTTATTATATTTTGTATGGGGATTTGAAAAAGTGTAAAGATGAGATGAGATGAAGATGAAAATTTTAAGTAAATAAGCTTTTCCAAACATAATCTAAATCTGAGAATTTCATGAATAAAATTTCAAGAAATAAAACCGTATACTTCATATTCAGGTTCTAAACTTGATCTAAGTATTGAATCTTGAGTCACATGCCAAAAATTCAACAAAAACACCAAGTAAACCCGCTAGCTTTATGCATAACATACTTCTCGCAAAGATTAAATCAACTATCTTGAAAATCAACCTCTTAACACATAAATGAAAGTCTTGACCTCAAAAACATATGTGAATTTCACAACCATTAGACTAGGTTTCTAGATCCAACAATCATCATAACCTCGAAACGGAAAATGGTTTGTGTGTTCCAGTTTCAACCTCAAAGAAAATTTGTATAACTCTTTAATACAAATGCTAATTGTGACGCCCCCAAATTTTTGCTGGGGATCAAACAGACTATGAAGTGTTGGGACATGTAACACAAGGTAACCTCCCTCGTTCATGACAATTAAGGATGCAATGCACCTAGTATGCATTTAACAATATGTAGTATTTGTAGCGAATATTTTTTTTTCCTATAAGGAATACTATGCACCAAACATGTTATATCCCAAACAAAGAAACATATTTGATAAATTGAAGATAATAGATGTTCAAGTTACAATGTGAGTCCAAAATATATGTAACTATAATAGTACGTGAGGCAGTGCTCCTAAGTACATGCAGATAGTATGGTAACTACTAGGCTAATCCATCGAGTAGCTCACAAAACTTGGTCAAGGAAGCCATAATACTATCAATAAAATGGAGCATCGAAGCGATGACCTTTGCATCGTGTTGTTGTTGTCTAATCGACCTCCTTTAGTCGGTTATCCTCTGTTGCGCCTCTTGATCTTGGCACATGATCTACCATTCTTAGGGGAATGGTAGTTGGAACTACCAAGTGAGATTTGATGTGACTCTCCAACCTTCGCTTGGGATGGAAAGGAGACTTGGAGAGTCGGGACATACAACACAAGGTTACATACCCCCGTTCATGACAATTAATATACAATGCATCCTAGTATGCAATTAGCAGTATGCAATAATCACAACGGAAATAAGGGTGATAAAAGTAATTGATGCTAAAATGAACTAAACATCCCAATGATGTATAAACCATAAATAGGTACTTCCTCACTTAAGAGGTCCACTTGAGTTCAACATAACATGGGACATAGAATCTCCATAAAATAGAATCTACATAGTCAAACTAACTTTTGCATCAACTCTATAGTATGTAGAGCAAGTGCTACGAAAGTTCAAATCAAGTCCAGCTTCTTTTCCAGATCAGGCTCCTCTTCAACCATCTGAAGCTAGCGGGTCATCCTGCTTGTCGTATGATGGGTCTGACACAACTTCTGCCATTCCAAGAGGAGTGGTAGAAGGTCTGCAAAGGTGAGCTTTTGAAGAAACTAAGGGTGCTTGGTTTAGTTCCAACTTGATTTTTCTAAAGGAAATGGTTGGACTATGGTTCGGTTACTTAGAGGAATTTTGCCCCTTGCTAGGTCTGGTCCATGAGTGATGTGGTGAGGCATGAGTGGTGCAAATACAATTGAAACTAGATGCCAAATGATGGTGACTTGTGCAATGACATGTCTTTGCCTCTATTGATATTGTTTGATCAAAATTAAACTTCTGATTTGGTCTAAGAATAACGAAAAACAATAACAAAATCAATAAATTTCAGATAAAAACGCAGGAAATAATTTTAACAAATATTAAGCTTAAAGATGGTTTAAAGATCACTAATCATGTGTAAGTTGATTAATACTCTTAACTCAAGTTAGAAGCTTAATTGTGGTCAAATGGGAATCTTAGGGGTGTATAGCACTTCTTGGGCTTGAGGAAAACCAATGGTATGGTGTATGTGGGCTTCAATTAGAAGTGTAAAAATGGAAGATAGGGCTTTAGGGCCTTGTTGGGCTTGTAGGCCTATTTGTGTAAGTCCCTTCGATGTGGTCTTTTGGTGTGGGTTATTGACTGGACCTTATGCCTAGATTTGAAGGCTCAGCTAAGGTTTCAAAGGCCTACTAAGATTGTGTTTTAAAGTATGTAGATGAATGATGAATGCATGAATGAAAATTTATGTTAGTATATTTTTACAATATGAAGTAATGCTTATTGAGTATTTGACTCATTTTGTTTTTATGTATGTCCCTCCCCCTTCCAGGAACAAAATGAGGACGAAACATCAGGACAGACATAGCCCAAGGGAAGGGTGACAAAGGCCTAGGCACGTTTTATGTAATATATGAAAGAATATTTTTGCAAAATGACTTTTAATTTAATTTAATGATTTTCGTTGTAAACTTTCTTTTAAAAGACCTTGTCTTCGTTGGTGTGTCTGGTAGCACTGCAACCTTGCCTGTCCAAGGAGCTTTTGGACCTGACCCGACCCGACCCGACCCGACATGACATCCGCACTAAAAATTTTGGGATTTTTTTTTTTATGGAAAAGGAACCAGATTTACAATATCATCGTGAATTCTCTGGGAAATGTCATAAATGCATATATTCTCCATTTCTCAAGTTCATCAAGAGCTACCCTTAATTAATTATAGAATATAAAAAGTGGCTTGAAGTTTAAATTTAAACATCCATTGAAAAATGCTTTGAAATAGTTAATCTAAGATACAACAATTGTCTTTTGATCGATCGATGATTCGATACAATATACTGAATAAAAAGAAGTACAAATTAATCCCCTAAGAAACTAAACACAAAGTCTTGATGTACTATAGTATGACTAGCTCATTGAAATGATGTAGCTGTCTCTTGCTAGTTGTATCACTGGTAAAGGAACAAATATTAGTCTAGAATAATACAAGAACATTATTGATAAGCATCCACATAAACCATTACTCTAACTCTCACCCAATCACTAGAGTTTAGGGGGCTCAAGGTCACACTACGACAATAGCAAGAAAAATGATCAACATCATTCTCCAATCGGAAAAATGGCTTTCTTTTCAAATGTTTATTCAACTTCTAGCATGAGATAAGTGGAGTTCCATCTGGTGGGAACATCAAGGCACACTAATTTTGAACAACTGATTTTCTCTTTCTCTATACTCTTTTTTAATTTTTCCATTCTTGTAGGAGATGATCTAATATACTTAACCACATTGTGCGAACCCTTGTGATTGAATCATCACAATCTTTTAGCCCATCATTTACAATAAGGTTCATGATATGGGTGCAACACCTTATGTGAATATACTTCCCCTCCAACAAATGACCTCCCGCAAACCTTTTTAAGTAATCGATGGCAATATCATTTGAGGAAGTATTGTCAACTGTGACAGTAAAGATCTTGTCAATACCCCAATTCTGTATACATTATTTTACATACTTTCCAATAGTGTCTTCTTTGTGATTAGGAATCAAACAAAAGTTTATAATTTTTTTGTGTAATTTCCATTCACAGTCAATAAAGTGTGCAGTAAGACACATATAGTTTAAGTTCTGAATGGACGTCCAAGTGTCAGTAGGTAAACTAACCCGCCTAACTGCCTTAAATACTTTCCTCAACTTCTCCTTCTCTTTTTTAAATAGTTTAATACAATCTCTCGCTGCAGTGGTTCAAGATGGAGATTTCTAGTGATTATACCTTCCTAAATCCTTTTGCTTCCACCACCCTAAATAGAACCTCATCACAAATTATCATCTCTGCAATTACCATTCGTATCTCTTTTGGATCAAACTTATGTGTAGTTGCCATGTCACTCATATTGTTATCTCCTTCATGACTCGTAGTTTGTTGATTCATGCGTTTGATTCTATTAGTGTGACACCCCCAAATTCCACTTGGGATCGGACGGACATTTGAAGCGTCGAGACATGCAACACAAGATTACCTGCCCTCGTTCATGACATATAAGATGCAATGTTCCTAACATGCATCTAGCATTATGCAATATTCTCGGCGATTATTTTTTTTTTTTTAAGCAATACTATGCACCAAACTAAAATATCTCAAATACTTAAAAAGTACTTCATATATACTTACATACTAAACAACTTAGATCACAACACTAGTCCAAAATAGCTGCGATCAAAAGAGTGCTGGAGATTGAACTCCACAAATATAAGTGGTAATCTGAGGTAACTACTGTACTATCATCTATGTCGCACTGTCGCTTAGTCGACCATTTCCAGTTGGTCGATTCTCGGTTCTCCTTTAGATCCTGTAACAAGATCTACCATAGTGAGATTTGATTACAAATCTCAGCAAGTTAACAAAAAACCTTCACACAGGTTAATGATGCATGCATGGCACTAAAAGCATGAATGCATAATCAAAATCATAAATAATCATAGTATAACTTGACATACTGAATAACAAAACTGACATAACATAAACTAAAGCGTGAACTGAACTTAACTTGCTTAAACTAAACTAGACTTAAACTGAGACTTGACTTGACAAGAACTTGATCTAAAACTTGACTTAACATGAACTTAAACTGATTTCTTTACTTAATATGAACTTGGACTTGAATTCTGAAACTTAACTTGACATGAACTTAAACTTGAACTGAAACTTAACTTTGCATGAACTTGAACTAACTTCTTTACTTAACATGAACTTGGACTTGAATTCTGAAACTTAACTTGACATGAACTTGTACTTAAACTGAAACTTAACTTTTCATGAGCTTGAACTGACTTCTTTACTTATCATGAACATGATCTGAGACTTAACATGAACTTGAAATATATTCTTGTCTCACGGAATTACCATGATGCTCTTATCTCGTGGGGTTGCCACGATAGTGTAGTCTTATCTCATGGGATTACCATGATATCGTATTCTTATCTCATGGGGTTACCATGATTGAGTATTCTTATCTCATGGGGTTACCATGATTGAATATACTTATCTCATGGGGTTTTCATGAGTGCGTATTCTTATCTCATGGGATTACCATAATTTAACAATAACTATGAACTGAACAATAACTTAATTGTATGAAAATATACATGAACGTAAGTCGAAAGACATGACGTACTTGATAGAAAATATTTTGTAGCATGACATAACATGTGACAGACAACATTTTTAACATGTAACAGTCAATATACTTAACATGACATGCTTGAAACAATGAATATTATATGACATGACATACATGTAACAAATAACATACTTAACAAGACATACTTGCAATGTATGGTAAAACGTGACAGAATATCTTGCATAATAGATGAACAATTCATGATAGAATAAATTGTGTGAAAGATAAATATGTAATGACTTGGTATGGCACATATGATAACATACATACATATACTGTAGTTAAAAGCTAACTTACCTCTGTCTTCATGTTTTCTAGACAAAACTCAAGCGCGATCACGAGGAACTAAAACTAATGATTTTTAAAAGTTAAAACTTAAACACTAACAATTAGAAATGGGAAAAATGTCAACTTAAAGTAAAATTACCATTTTACCCTCTACATGTAGGAAAATGACCATCCTAACTCCAAAAATACCAAAATTTACATGCCTCATGTAAATTTTATCCTAAACTCAAATGTCAATTTAGAAAAATTTAAAACTAAACACAACTATTAAAACTCTATAGGGCCGAAATTTACATAGGTTATTTCCTTTGAATTTTATTTCTAACTTGTTTTGATCACATCAATGACTTATAAAGATGTGATCTTAAAACCAAATCATCACATGGTTTGAAAAGGTGTCCTAAAATAGATCCAAGCTTCAAGCTCAAGATCACATGGTTAAACAATCAACCAAAATATAAATTTAGACGAGGATATCATCACTTTGGCCTAATTGAATATCTCCCTGCATAAAATTTCATTTATTCCAACCTAGCATCAAATCTATTCAAAACAACATTCCAACATGTATATAAGAGGCTTATGATCCTCAAATAAAAATATCAAAGTCATTGGATTAGGATTAAACCATAAAAGATTTAAACTTTCTCAAAACAGAAACTGTTTTTCCTCTTCCAGTTTCTAAGTTTCTAGATCTAAGAAAATCTTTCACCAAAACTTTTAATCATGCAACAAATTCTCAACAAATAATCATATACACATGTTAACAGTACTCTATAAAAATTTTGGACCAAGATCTATCCATTAGCTTGGTCAAAATGTCAAACACACTCTCTATTTTATCGCCCAGATTAACCTTTCTGGGGCTTGAACAACTTTTGATCTATCAAATGATCTCCAAATGGAACAAATAAGATATCCACGTAAACTAAACTCAAAAGGGAACAAATTTTATGAAGGAAACACTTACAAAAGTTTCGAATAAGGCGCACAACAGAGATAAGAAAAACGGCCGGAGAGTATCTTTGTGTTTTATCAAAGAAAAGTGTAAAGGAGGACTGCTTTCCATGGGAAGTGGACAAGAGAGCCTCTTACACAAGATATGGAAAGTGATAGGACTGGAGTAGAGTTTGAGTGTTGGCCTTTTCTTCCCATTACAATAAACAAAAATCGGTCCAAGATCTTTTCTCAAGGTGGAGTGTAAAAGTGAAAGAGTGAGGTGACCCTTTGAATTTTTACTTCAAAACCTTCTAGGCCCTCTTTTGAAAAGATCTGGTCAGTCAAGTGGGGGGGTGCAAAACTTAGCCAAGAAGCAATGCTAATGAGACCAAATTCATGGGCCTTAATGGGCCTAAACCGAATGGGCCTAAATTTTGGGGTTTTAATAGGGTTTGAGTTGCTATCAAGCTCAAATCCAATATCACTTGGCCCAAAAAAATTTTCCAAGGTTAGATAATAATATTCTAAAAATTTGAAAGATTAATAGCATGTGGACGTAATTTAATCAAGCGATTAAACACAATGCTAGAAGCAAATTCACTTAGGTTTTGTAGGTCAACTTTATGGTTTGAATAAAACTGTTTAGGATTTTGATTTCAACCATGCTTTTGAGTTCTCTGTTGGACTCCAACCATATAGGATTTCACTAGGGTGGAGATCATCTTTGGTTTGACACAATTTGATTGGTCGAATGGAATAAGTTTTTGCTTAGGTGGCATGATCTCACACATTGATTCCTTCAAATCCATCAAACGTTTCTCATGGTGCCAAGTGTCTAATACTATTTACTATTTGTGGCTAAGATCTTGCCATGTGTCCAAAAAAAAAACTTCTCTAATCTAATTTGGACATTTCACACTGTGATTTTGAAACACTGCAATTGGTGCGCTTATCGAAGTTATTATTCACTCCAGAAAAGTGAATCATAAACTTAGCACTAAAAATTCTTAAATATTCATATTAACTTATAGTGAAAATCATTTACCGAAATTCAATCTTGAAGTGCCCCTAAAAATAATTTCATAATTTCAAACAATCGTTTCGTTCGAAAATATGAAAATATACTTATTGCGCCATAAAATCTAAAATAAACAACTAAGTCTAATCGCGTAGACCATAACGCATTCTGACACTTATAACTACCTCAAATAAAAAGAATTGCACTTCTGGCACCATAATGAGTGATAACATAGACTATGTTGACATGTTAAAACCTATGCGATTGATCGATTCGTGAAAACTTATGGAGTTTTCACGAGGTTCTTAAAACCAATAGAAATTCCAGCTTTGAATTTCTAGTAGGCTGTTACAATTAGAGTTTTTCCTCCGAACACCAACATGATGCAGCATACTTGATGTACCATGTTTTTTGGGGTGACAAGCGTAAGTCTTGTCACAGTAATTACATCCCGCTTTTGGGTCACTTAATGAACATCCAACTATTTTTGTGAAGTATTCCCACACCGTTGAGGTGTCCTTACTTGCCTTCCTTTTGGGAGGGAGACTAGTGTTACTACAACTAGACAATCCATTGTCTTTTAAATTTGAAGGAGTGTCACTTCTAAAGCAATCTATGATATGAATTGAAAATTGGTTAATGACAAAAAAATGTTTCAACCAATGTGTAAGTACAAGAAAATATATAATATCTCAATACAGATGTTGGTAGGGTTACATTCTCTAATTGATCTGTGGTATGACATTAAATTCTCTGGATGGAATGGCAAGGGCACAATAAACAAGAAGACCATGGGTTAATATGCCTAAAGGTGGTGTTTGGATCATGATACTTCAATGCTTCATTTTTCTTTCACTACGTTTGGATTGCATCTATGATTTGCCCTCCTAGCCAATCCACCAGTCAAAGATAGAAGATAAAAGAGCACAAACACCATTTTTTTTATTTCCAATTTACTTGAGTAGTACCCATTTTTTGGAACAAGAATCCCAAAACCCAAACGCGTGAGAAAAGGGAGCATACCTTACTACCATCCAGATGCCGTCGTCGGCTCCAGCGCCGATCGCGATGCTCAGGATTTCATTGAGATTCACAATGCCTATACAATGCTATCTAATCTCGTGGCCTAGGCTTGATACGATTTGACTATCGGTGCTATACAACGTTATTGTAAAGCCTTAGTCCCGAATGGAGTCGGAGAGTTAGCTTATGTCACTTAAAATCATCTTACATGGTACATACTCCAAATTTCTCTATCACACAAAATACTCATTAATCTAAGAGATCACAAAGTCTTAAAATAAATATCAACCTCACACATAACACGTCATCAGAGCACAACAAATTTACTGAATAAAATTCCTCAATACTCATAAAAACCTTATATGCTTAATCCACTATGCTTAACTCATCTCACCCACGCTCCAAAATCTTGATCCTCAGCTAAAATATTCAAATCATCTGAAAAATATTGTAGAGATAAGGGGTGAGTTATCAACAACTCAGTAAGTAGATAACATATATTAGTATGCAAACATGAGCATTTACAGAGTTCAGAATGCAGAACAAAATACTTTTTATTTACAGAATGCAGAGTCAGAACATTTTATCAAAAATATCAAAGCAAAAGTTCAAAAATATTCTTATTAAAAAATCTCTTTGGCATAGCATAACTGAAACATCATATCATAATAGAATTCCATATTTAACCCTTGTGGTAGGCTTGTTCAAACCCTGGCGGCCAATCTTGCAGAAACAAAATGTGAATCTTTCAAAAGTACTTTGGCATAACATATCTGATTCATTATCAACATCATATCAGAGCATCTTATTAGAACAGAGGCCATACATAACCTCCGTGGTAGAGTTGTGCATCTGCAGATAGCCAAGCAGAACATAAATCAATCTGTCACCCAAAAGGTGTGCACTCACACATAGACCAGTACTATAACCCGTGGAGGGCCATAACTGAATAGAGCAAAAACAGAACCAGATACTCATGCCAAAGGTTTTTTAGATGCCATATCTTATCAAAACAGAGTACTGAACATAATCAGAACATAACAGACTCAGATCAAAAAACATAATTTATGCACAAAATTTCATATTTGCTCTCTTTTGCACAGTTCAGAAATAAAATGTCAAAGTAAGCTCATGTATTCACCAATCATGCTTGTGGCGCCCCCAACTTCCATGTACGGACAAGCACGGAAATCGAGACACCCGGGATGATGACAACACGATCACGCACCCCAACGACACGTGCCGAGTGTGTGAAATGCAATACGTGTACAAAATAAAATGCAGCGGAAAGATTAGGTCAGATAACTAAGTACCAGAATTTAATACAATACAAAAATAATACAGAAATCCACAAGTCAACATAATACAATTTTCTTGTTCATAAAACAACCTCAAATAAAAAAATACAAATACAACATAGAATATAGCCAAATGTCCCTACTCCTCAGGTGGAGCCGCATCTTCGGGCTCAACCTCTTCAAAACCTGCGTCAAAATCTGCAGTACCAATAAATGGTACCACAGGTAAGTAAAACCCAAAAATACTCCAAGATAACAAATATAAGAATACAACAACCACTATGCGTGCACATGATGACCCAAGTGCAAAACCCGAGAAAAACACCATTTCTCGAAAATCACAAGTTTCTTTTCCCACACACGCCAAAAATCACCATTTGGCACAATTAATAACCAGGAATAGTTACTTTAATTCCAATTTTATCCCGTATGCACCATGGCCTCCCCTAGGGACCATCCACATACCCTGGCTCCCTTCGTCACCCCACAGGTAGCGACCATGCGAGTGATACAATACGAGTGATGCCCAGTTCCGCGCCCACCGCGTACATAGCCAAGCATCCTCTGATCTCCGCCAGCACGAGAGATCACGGAGTCGGATCGAGAGCGCTACCATCTCGTCCAAGTCCCGAGCAACAGCTCCAGGGGACGACACTCAGTACATTCCGCTCCCGAGTGCCCAGAGGAGCTCCACCGAGATAATAACCCATCTCGGCTTGGGGGTGATACACACACACCCGAAAAGCCTTTTTTACAAAACACAGTTTCCACAATTGTACACACCCACGCATGCGTGTACTATGCCATGAAAATGACCAGTTACCAATAACCAACAGTTACCAACAATTTTTCAATAACCAACACAGTCTATCAGATAACTAATTCACAATTTATAAAACAGGTCATTGCAAAAATATATTTAAATCTTAAAAGTCTTTTGGAGAAATACTTACAGTGCTTTAAAATAATTTATGGAGGATCACGGAGGAACTGGAAGCACCAAAACAGCAACTGTCACAGTGCAAAAACACTGTGACCGAAATTCACAGTGAAATTCAAATTCTCACACGGGTTCAAACGAAAACTTGGAATTGATAGGGTAGGGCCTAAGGAAGGTGGGGAATCTAATGGTGGTGGTGGTTGGCCGTGAATGGCGGCGGAAATGGGGGGTTTACGGCCGAGAATAGCAAATCGGAAATGGAGCTCGCACGGGCGGCTCCGGCGACGGATCGGGGCTGGGTTTGGGTGGAAAAGTTTGGTATTGGGCCGGTGAAGAAGTGGTGAAGAAATGGTGGCCAATGGTGGCCGGACGGCGGCGGAACGGCGAGGAGAAGCCGTAGTCTTCGCACGGCTCACGGCGGCTAACGGCAGCGTTAGGCGGCCTGAAAATTTATGGGTGAACTCGCCGGCAGCTGGGGAAGCCGGTGGTGCCGGCGGTGAGGGCCACGGCCGGCCGGAGGCGGCGCTGGTGGCTTAAGCTCGATCGGACGTGAGAGAGAGGAGAGAGAGAGAGAGAGAGGTCGGGCGCGCGGGGGGGAAAACGCAGGAGGAAAAGAAAAAAAGAAAGAAGAAAAAAGAAAGAAAAGAAAAAGAAGAGGGAAAAAGGGAAGATCCAGTCTTCCAATCTGGGTCCCGAAAAAAAACCAACGAAGATGAATTTAAAACCGAAAGCTAATTAAAATAATCCAAATGCAGTGAAATAATTTAAATGCAACAATAAAAATTTAAAACTCAAAAATAAATCAATTTAAATTAAAGATCATTTTAAAAGCCAAAACAATAAATAAAATCTAGAAAGCACATAAAATAATTTTCACATCATAAAATATTATGAAACAATATTTAAAACTCCCAAAATTTAAAAACAAAAAAATAAATAATCACAAAATAAATTAAATAAATCCTCCATTAAAATACACTAAAATCTGGGATGTTACAATGCTAGAAAATATTTTATTCTTATACATCATTTCATGAGTAATGCAAAACAAATAACTGAGATCGTTTCAAAATTTATTTTCATAACAAAACATGCATATTTTCCAAAATCAACATCAGATCATTTTATTTTATGCAAAGTCTAGCATAGGAATCCCGCTTACCTAAACTTCTCAGCTTTTCAGAATATCTTCACAACAGCGCCAAATGAATATCAACTGTCACCTATACAATAAACATGCAATTTAAATCTCTAAATAAACACATAATTTGATATTCAAGCCTAAAATACAAAAATAATATATTTTCTAAAAAAATATCTAACACTCCCGCAACCCTAAAATATCATCACTTCCCAATTTAATCTATTTCCACTTAATAAATTTCATCTTGAGACTCAACTTCAATTAAAGTCCAAGTCTAGCCTAACGACAAAAGCTTTTTGTAAAACACAAGCTAAAATTAGAATCAAGCCCAACCTAAAATATAGAAGTTTAGACTTTGGCTTGTAAAACTCAAAGGGCATAATTGTACCTTCATCAAAATTTTATGTTCACTTTCGGGGCAACATAACTACTTCCTATTTTGAAAACCAAAACCGAATTAGCAAGGGTGGATCGGCTGGGACTTACCAAGAGGGATGGAGGCACGGCGGAGTTAGGTTGCAGTGGACAGTGGTTGCGGCGCACTGAGAGATAGAAAGAGATGAGCAAGAGAGAGAGAGAGCAAGAGAAAGAGAATGCACGGCTTGAATCAAAGGGGAAGCTTACCGAGAGAACAAACAGACCAAACATAGACTATTATGATGATCCAACCCTAGTTAAACAGCTTGAATGGGGGTGGTGTATAGTGAAGGTGGCGACGTCGTGGTGGGGGGCAAGTGTTATGCGGTGGCTTTCTCGAGATGGAGAGGTGGCTGGTACTGAGGTTTGGGAAAGATCTTCCTTGCTCTGTTTTGGTATAGAAAACAGAGGCTTTTGGCTTAGCCAAAACCGTGGGTTGCTGTAGCTGTCCACGGAGGCTGTTAGATCTTTTTGGTGCAAGGAGTTTCATTCGCATGGCAGTGAGAAACCAACCTACAGTGGTAGTGGTGCAGAGATGACACTGTGAAGTGGCTCTCGGTGGTGAGTGGATGATCCGTATTTTGTTGCAGGAAATAGAGGCTTATGGTGAGCTTGGGTGCAGTTGGGTTTCATAGTGGTGGTGCTACGATGGTTGTTCGCGGTAGTTGTTGTGCTAAAAATATATACAAGTGCACAAAATCATAACAAGTAGTAAAGTGTTTTAAAGAAAATAGATGTCGAATCCAAATGGAATAATTATGCTATTGAGTATTGAAATTTACTAAATTAATTACTACTTGGAAAACCAAAATTTGAAGATTAGATTATCTAAATTAAACTGAAGAAAATAGTAATAAAATTAAGATTTTAAAGATAATAAGAATAGATCTAGAGCGTTTGATTTCACCTAGCAAATCCCACAGAATTTATTCTTTCTCGTTATAGAATTCCAAGTATCCCAAGTTGATGATAAAAATCCCTTAACTATTCAATATGTTGTCTCAAACAATACCAAAAATATCTCCAACTAATAACTCCATATCTCCATGTGAATTTAACTAATTGGAGACTCATTAAGTTCTTTGGATTTTTCTTGAAAATCACACTAATCATGGTAAAGTATCTCTAATTTCGCTCAACTAATGGTGTTTAATCCTAGAGCTTTAATTCTATCAAGGATTGTGCCACTGGTGTTGATCTGGTCTATACAAATAATTTTATCATGCCTCAGGCTCGTAGAGGTTTGATCCATTTGGATTTATCTGGACTTCCTTCCTTAAGATGTCCATAGTCCTTTTATTGTTTTTGGCTTTCATGTTCATGTTTATGCTCATAGACTTATCTAAGGTCTTTTTTTGGTTTGGGCATTTTGAGTTTTTTTCCATACGGGCCTTGATTGTTTCCACAATTTTCCCCCGCCATAAGTGAGGACTTTATTAATAAATTTGGAAGGGAGTCACTATTGGGTAGGTGACTGCTTGCTGTTAAAAAATAATCCTAGAGCTTTAATCACAAATCACCTCTCGGTCTCATTGCGATTCAATAGATCGAACAATAATTAGATAGAAAATTGCAAGCATTAAGAACAAGGAATAAACACTCAATCATGAAAATATTGAAAATCAAGTAACTTAGAATATAAATTGTGTGTTCAATGCTAGACTACATCAAAGCTCTACAAAATAAAATTAGTTCATAATGAACTTGAAAAGAAAAACAATACTAGTGTTCTTCGTTGGAGTCGGTTGATGAAGCATGCAGGTCTCGCCTCTGCCCTCTAGATCCGCCTCCTTGGAAGAAACTTAAATGATAAACATTGAACTATTGACATCTAAAACTCAGACTCTCCTCTCTTCATCCCACAAGATGAGATTAAATAGATGTCAAAACTCAAATCCAGAAACAAGATACATGGTGTAACGCCCGTCCTTAGGGTGGACCTTTTTGAAAATATTTTAGAAAATAGACGACGGGAATTACCGTCCAATTTAAAACCTTTTACAGTCCTTCCCAGGGTGCAAGACTCTACGTTATAAAATAAAATGTGCTTTTATAATAAAAGAGTTTTGGAGTGGGAAATAAAATTCTTTAAAATAAAAAGACCTCTTCGTACGTTTAAAACCTTCATGCCTAGACCTTCGTGCTCTTTCCCTTTAGCTGTGTCCCTCCTAGGCGTACTGCCCATTTAGTTTCCTGTGGGGGGGGAGGGGCACACATAAAAACTAAAATGAGTCGAATACTCAGTAAGCGTTACTTCATACCGTTAAAATATAGCAACATAGGTTTTCATTCATGCATTCATCATTCATACATACTATACATACATGCATACATGCTTTCATTAAAAACATCAGTGAACGGGGGCTTTTGTTCTTTAAACATGCTTTTCTTTTCCTTAAAAACCTTTCCCCCGTCACTAGCTTCATTTCTTGAAGAATGTAGTGCATTCATACATACAGTTACTTTTCTTTTCTCTTTCATAGGCCGGTGCACGTCGTTACGCCCCGCGTGTTGGGGTTAGCGGCCTTTTGGACCGATGGATTCACCTGTGGCCAGGGGTTGGAATCCCTTTCCGTCAGGGTGCAGCACTGGGTGCACTACCAGATACTACTGCCCGGCATTGCAATCTGCCCGTTCATTCGTTGGGTACCCCTTTCCGTTCGTTCATATGGCCGTTACGTAGTTTCATACATTCATTTAATGCCACATGCCGTAATTTTCATTCGTTCATTCATGTCAGCTCTAAAGAGCTAACGCTTTCATTCATTTCATTTCATGGGCATGGGCACTCATTCTTTTCTTTTCATTTCTTTTCTTTTCATACTTTCATGGAAAAACATCTTTTCATGAGAAAACATCCTTTCGTTTAAAAGCATGGGCTTAAACGTCATCTTTCATGGCATCATTAAAAGCATCAATTCGTAGGGACATTTAAAGTATCAGTTCTCAGGGACATTTTAAAACACTTTCTTCGCGTCTCTTTAAGCATCGGTCTGAAGCTCGAGGCAGGGCCCTCGAAGCTTCCTTTCTTTTCTTTAGAAAATACGTACAATAGTTACATCGTATAGTCATCCATTCACATGCATACAACTAATACTTTTAGGTGCGTAAAAAGGGGCTTTCATAGAGGGGCCGTACATACGTATACCTTCAATACTTAACATGCTTTCTTTAAAAACATCTTTCGTGTCCTTTCTTAAAGCATCTTTCATGGGAAAATAGTTCATCTTTCTTTTTCTTATACTTTAGAAAACACTCTAGAAGAGAATGAACGTAACACTTACCTGGACTCTATGCTACTTTCATACCATGCAGTCCATTCATGCGCGTGTCAGATGGCACCTACATGCATACATAACCTTACGTTACTCTCTATCTAGTGCATAAACAACTAAACTAGAAATAGAGCTATCCTTTACTTAAAACACTCTCCTTCTATCCCGTGCTCTTTCACGTTCCTTACTATGGTAAAACCCTTGGAGACCCATTACAGTCTCTAGTTCTTTCAACCTTACGTTCTACTTTTAGTGTTTACTCGCTAAGGTGAATCCATGATTCCCCTTAGGGTTAAGACACTAGGACCTCTGTCTCGTTCTTCTCATTAATCGCGTTCCGACGCATGACTTAGACTAACTAAGTCATGCATCCCATTCTTAGACAGTACCCTTATCATTACCCTCATGTATCTTAGCTCACACTAATTCTCATGATCATCCATACTCGTTATACGGCTCCAAGCTACTCTGAGGCTTGAGCACCGTGTAGCCATGCTTAGGACAGATTACCCATTACATATGTTGAATCCATCCAGCACGTGTGTCTAACCAGACAACACACGTACCTTACTCCTTTATCTCTTAAGAGCATTATTTAATACATTGGTCACGGACTCGTATGGCGAACGCCATACTCCGTTACCAACCTTCTCATAATCCGGCTAGCACGACCCTTCATGCTAGCCGTACCTCATGATAGTTCATCCCAACACTTAGTACGATGGGACTCTGTCCATAACACACCTTACATCACGCCATATAGCTCGAGACTAAATCCCAAGCTATGCCGTGACCGTGTCACGTCACCTCACATGCATCCTAACCCATCACAGCACAGCTTCATGACGTAGCCCAATCATGTTTCCGTTGCATGCTCTGATACTTCTTGGTCACTTAGCACATACTTTTGGCCATAAGCCGACTACACGGCGACGCTCATCACCGTAGCCTACAGGCCATACTTCACAACGCATATCACAACACCTTTATGTCACGTCATACAGCTCGAGACCATTCCCAAGCTATATCGTGACCTTGTCACGTCTTCTTTGACATTTCGCTACGTCACCCTCCAACTCATCACGAGTACAGTTCTTCACGTACTCTCGTCACATCGTGACACCTCGTCACAATCCCGCTACATCACTTTCACGTTAACTCTTCACCAATTGCGAGCACGACCTCTTAATTGACCACGTCACTTAGTGATATTGCCCAGTCATGCTTCCGCTTCGCTACTCCGATACCTTCTAGCTACTTCGCACTTACTTCTGGCCATAAGCTAGTCACATGGCAACACTCGTTGCCTCGGACTACAGGCCGTATCTCACACTTCGGGAAACTGTTCCACAGTTCCTGACACCATACATCAGCTCTTCGCCCATCTACACAATCACCTTTATCTTCGCAACACGCTATACGGTGCATCGCTGCACCTCATGGAGTACACTCCTCATGTACTCCCTTCATAGGGCTACGCTACATCACCACTATGGCACTCACGCCATATGGTGCATCACTCCATTACAATGGAGTACACTCCACGTGTACTCCATTCACAGAACTACGCCACGTCGCCATTATGGCACACAAGCCATACGGTGTATCATCTCACCACATGGAGTACTCCTCGTGTACTCCATTCACGACGCTCTGCCATATTACTAATACAGCACACATGCCGTACTGTGCATCGTTTCCCAACATGGAGTACACTCCACGTGTACTCCTTACACGGCACTAGGCCACACCACTACTACTGCACATACACTACCACCACACTTCACAGCACAGTCCACAACACTACACAGCACACTTCCCAACTATGCCCAATACTTCATCACCTCACGTCACATCGCCACTAAACAGCAAATCCTATAATACTAGCAGCACAGTCCACAACCTATAATACTAACAGCACAGTCCACAACCTAGTCAACTAGCTAGCATCTAATATTTAATATAAAAAGCGAGGGATAGAGATTTATACCATCGACGAGATAACCAGTGCGTCGCTCGCTAGCCGTCACAGCGATAACACCGAAAGGAACGTACGAGGTGGCTACACCGCGTACAGTGACTATTTAAGCGTTTGGATAGTTAGGTGTGATCTTAGAAGGGCCTAAGGTGGCCTTAATGATGCTAGCAGGGAACATAACACGATAGCTATAGCCATGTGCAGTGACGGTCAGTCATGTGCAATGACTTATCCATCACGTGCAGTGATCAACCCACCACGTAAAGTGGTGGTTTGGGCTTGGGCTAGGCTAAGGGAGGTTGCTGGTGAAGCTGTGGAGGCTCGGTGGTGGTCGACAAGGTGGTCCGTGGTGGTGGCCGTGCACTGTGAGGGAGGAGAAGCCGTGGGAGAGTGATAGAGAGTGTGGGGCCGTGGGTGGTACCATTGGGTTCGTGGTGGCCTGAGGATGCCGGAGAGGGTGGCCACTTGCCGTGGGTAGCGGGGGAGCCTAAACCAGTGCTGTGGAGAGGGGGACTTCGGGAGGTGGAGGAGAGGCCTATTGTCTGTGGGTTCATAGGAGGAGGAAGGGGGAGACCTCAGGAGTCTCATGGTGGTGGCCGGTGGCCGAGATGACCGCGCATGGTGGAGCTAGGGGGCTGCACAGTGAACCCGTGCATGGGTTTGCTGTCCTCTTGCATGGTGGAGGGAGGTGGCTGCATGGGAGGGGCTAAGGCCACTGGAGGTGGCCGGTCGGTGGCAAGGGAGGCTGCCGAGGGAGAGGTGGCATCGGAGAACGGCGCACGGCGGCGCTTGGACTCCTAAGCCCGTTCGGGCTTGCACCATTGAGGGAGGAGGAGGGGCGAGCGTGGGGAGGAGCTACCGGTGCAGGGGGACTCGCCAGAGGGAGGCGGTGCTGGTGGTGGTGGTCGTGTGGCTCACCGGCGCATGGCGGCGCAGGGCTGGACTGTGGAGCATTCGGCCTTGGGTATCGCGTACAGGGGAGGCCGAGAGGGAGAAAGCGAGGAGAGAGAGAGGAGAAGAAAAGTGAAGGAGAAGAGAGAGAGGGCTGGGGTTTTATACTAAAACCCGACGTCTGGGGGTCTATAAAATGGTCTACGATGACCCTTAAACACTACTTTAAAACAAGTAAACGTTTATTTATTTAAAAGTATTGAGAGGAATAAAGATAGAATATTATTTAAAATAATATTTCTTCATCATTTATAAAATGATGAAGTCTTACTTAAAATATTTAAAAGAGTACAACTATTAATTTAATTAAAGATTCCATCATTATTTAGATCACATAATATTTTAAATAACTGGAATCATTTATATAAAAATGATTCCCACAATTATAATATTTTGGAGCTCTTCAAAGATATTATAATTGAGTTATTTAAAATATTCTTTAGTTAAATATAATACGAATCTTCCATTTGAAATACACATAACTTTAAAACACAAGATAACTTTAGAAATCACGTAGTATATTTAAAAACAAGCCATCGAGATCTGGCACGCGTAACGGGGCTCATGGACACTAGAGGGGAGGAGCGGGCTGTCTATCGCATCTGACGTAATTGCTTATGTCAAAAGAAGGAAGGAAGGAGCAGGGTGTTACACATGGGGCTACAATCTAGCCTAAAGATTTGGAAAATAGTTTTTAAAGATAAATCTTAACATAAAATAAATTATTCCAAGAATAACGGAATTATCCAAAATAGAAGATTCAGAAATAAGCAGCTTGATTTATGGAGTTCGGGAGGGTTTGGTGGTCAGCAGATTTGATGAGTGTACGAAAGTACACTCTAAATACCCTATTATTGGACTATAATGCTAAAATATGAATATAAATTATAGGAATTAATGTGTATTCTTGAATTGAGTTTCTATTTATTTTGAGATACTCCTAAGCAGATTTTTATGTTTAATTTCAGGGACTATAAAAGAGTAAGTCAAAACCCAGTCAAATTCAAAGGACTTTCAAATGGGCAAGAGTTGGAACAATCTAAGAACTTTCAATGAGTGTAGGACTCTTCAAATAAGGATAATGATGGGGTTTAAGAGTAATTCGGATCAAGAGAAATAGTCAGAGTCCAACATGCTATAGGAGACTGTCTGGATATATTTTAGTATTTCAAACGTAACTTTCTACTCACATATCGGTTTGATTCGATTCTAGATGCGTTGGAAAGCTAACTTAAAGGGCTACGATTTTATCTCTAATATAAATTTCCAAATTCGAATTCTTGAAGTGCGTACATGGCTGCCAAAATAAGTCCTAAGATTTAGGCGATTTTTCTAGGCGGGAATCATGAAGATATTAGGGTTTCTTTCCTACCCTATATAAGGATATCCTTAGGAGGCTGAAGAAAGGAGGAAGGGAGGAATTTAATTGTCATGTCTGCCATTTGCTTTACCTTTCTCTTGAGATTTTTGTTGTTCATTATATTTATGGGTAACTAAACTCTCAAATAGGGCAAGGGATGAACTTGCACATTAGATGATATTTGTAATTTATTTTTGATTTATATATTTAATTTTTAATTACTAAAACTCTTTTGTTTTATCATTCTCAATTCATCGTTGATGTTCTCTTCTCCGAATAATCATAGAATTTATTCTGTTTATAGATTCAGTCATGCTTTTTCTATTGAATGTATTAGTTCTTTGATTATGTTTGGATCAATTATTTATCTATATTGATTTAATTCTTTGCTGCAATATCGCTCTCAAAGTATATTGTCATCGTAGGATTTTCTCAATAGTGATAATAATTTACGTATTTAAAAAGTGGTGAATGATTTTTCAAAGGGTTATATTTGTTTTAATTTTGGTTTATAAATCTATATCTTCCGATTGGAAATTTTGGGAATTGAGTTTCCAATTGAGTTATCCAATGAATCAAGTGTAACAACCCGTATTTTAGTGTATTTTAATGAAGGATTATTTTAATTAATTTAATGATTGATTCTCTAGTTTTAGAATTTTGGGAGTTTTAAAATATTATTTTATAATATTTTAAGTTGTGAAAATATTTTATTGGGCTTTCTTCTTATTAATTATTATTTCAGATTTAAATTGATCTTTGATTTAAATTGGTTCGTTTATGGGTTTTAAAATTTTTGTTGTTTTATTTAAAGCATTTCACTGCATTTGATTTATTTTAATTAGTTTTGAGTTTATTTTGTTTTATTTAATTTACTGGTTTAAAAATAATGTTTTGAGGATTAGTTGTGACTCGAAAGTGGTGAGGATTGGACCTCATTTCTTTTCCCCATCTTTTATTTTCCTCTTTCCTTTTTATCTTCCTTTTCTTTTCTTTTTCTTCTCTCTTCTCTCTCACGTCCGAACGGACTTATCGCCGCTGCACCGCCTCCGGCCGGCCGTGGCCCTCACCGCCGGCACCACCGGCTTCCCCAGCTGCCGGCGAG
>QEOT01008514.1:213381-250098 GCA_003123785.1 Pterocarya stenoptera | reverse complement strand
ATTTTTATTTGAGGTTGTTTTATGAACAAGAAAATTGTATTATGTTGACTTGTGGATTTCTGTATTATTTTTGTATTGTATTAAATTCTGGTACTTAGTTATCTGACCTAATCTTTCCGCTGCATTTTATTTTGTACACGTGTTGCATTTCACACACTCGGCACGTGTCGTTGGGGTGCGTGATCGTGTTGTCATCATCCCGGGTGTCTCGATTTTCGTGCTTGTCCGTACATGGAAGTTGGGGGCGCCACATCTAGGCAACTTGGGCAACCTTGTGAATGGCGGAAGTGGTTGTGGCAGACCAATGTTGCAAAGAAAGTGTCATTTTTATGTTGGAGAGCTAGAAGAGGAGCACTACCAACTGATGATATGATTAAGCGTTTGGGTATTCCGTTAGCTTCAAAATGCCACTACTGTTTTATGTCTAAAGTAGAAACGTTGCAGCATATTTTGTGTAAAGGACCGAGTGCTCAAATAGTGTGGAAGTATTTTGCTAATAAATGTCAAATCAGATTACAGCAGATTAGGAATTGGCAAGGAATGATGTCCTTCTGGTGGCAAAGAGCTACAAAACAAACTCAAGCAAGGTGGATCCGAGGTGTGCTTGCAATTGTGGTGTCTTGGTCCTTATGGAGGGCTCGTTGTTCAGCAAGAATGGAAGCTATTTCTTTTAAGGTAGATGATATCATTCGGTATATAAAATTGTTACTTAAAGATGCATCTTCTGCACTGATAAAATTCCACAAAATGAAGAAAGAAGACAGGTTGATAATGGAGAGTTTAGGAATACCGATTCTGCCTATTCAACAAAATCAAGTGAAGTTTAAATGGGTTGCCGGAAAGGGGTAAGGTCAAACTAAATGTGGATGGTGGGGCTTGTACAAATCCGGGAGAAGCAGGTGGTGGTGGTGTAATCCGAGATGCAAATGGCAAGTGTTTAGCGGGGTTTGCACATTATTATGGTAGTGCTTCTAATACGGTTGCTGAGTGCCGAGCGTTATTAGATGGACTTCGTTTATGTAGATAGTTGAGTTTGAAAAATGTTCTTGTGGAATTCGACTCTTCGGTGGTAATGAATTGGCTCGCGTCCGGCATATGTCGACTTTGGTTTCTTTGGGACTTTTGGGAGGAGATTAAGGAGATTGCCATTGAGATAAATGCTCGTTTTAGACATATTTTTACAAAGGCAAATATCGTAGCAGATTTGTTGGCTAAGGAAGGAACCCATGGTGTTAATAGAGATTTTATTGGTTTGGATTTTTAGCATACTCGGTTTAGAGGATTGTTGCGTTTGGATAGGTTGGGGCTGGTTTATATTAGAGAGAAATGATTTTTTATTTGAGTTATTGTCTAAAGGTTTTCCTCCACCATACGTGAGGGTTTATAATAAATTCAGGGTAGGAGTCTCTATTGGATAGGAGACTTTGACTTTTTCTTAACAAAAAAAAAAAAAAAAAAGATCATATGTTATTAATATAAACTATAATATTAAGGATAAATAAATTTTATAGCATAATAAATTATAATATATATTCTTTTTGATAAATACATTTTTATACATTGGATCATTTACATTCATATAAAAAGTATATATATGTCACCATCATATTCCACAAAAGTATATGTAGCCAAGCGTATTATTACTTACATATATAATCTTATATATAAATAAGTTACACACTAACATATTATCACTAGCATATTATAACCAAAATACATAATCAAATACTATATCAAGATATGATATTATTATTATATATAAATATACTAGTTTATGACTTAGAGTAACTATAATTAATAGTTAGATCATGATACTTAATTGCTTATACTATAATTAATTAGTAGTTCCACAACCATGTTCCAATTATGGACAATGTTACTATGCCGCCCAGCGTGTATCGCTAGCATGTTCCTTGTGCTTTTGCATTTTTTTAATTTTTTCTTTTTGGTAAGCATTTTTAAATATATTTAAAAATGTTTTTTTAAATATATCAATTCACTAATACTTACTTCATTAACTATTAACCTAATAATTTTTTTAAAAAAATAAATAAATATATTATCGTTCAAATTGGGGTGGCAAACTCATGCAGCATAACATCATTTTCCTTTAATTATAGCATATACACAAGAATTTTCAATTTCAAGCAACGTGAGCTATATCGATTAGAGCTTATAAGTTTAATACTAGTCATTTTATAACCATAATTTAACTATTAACTTAATACTTTACTCTTCTTGATAATACAATAAGAAAATTCTATTTAAAAGCAGTTATACCATATATCCATCGATAATGCATAACTTGATTTATACAATAAATTTTAAAACTTGAGTCTTACAATTAATCAAATTATGTTATGTAAATTTTAAAGAAATTGATCATCTTCATTTTTACGAGACTATTCTTGTAACGCCCGTCCTTGGAGTGGACCCTTTTGCAAAATATTTTAGAAAATACGACGGGAATTACCGTCTGATTTAAAACCTTTTACAGTCCTTCCCAGGGTACAAGACTTTATGTTATAAAATAAAATGTGCTTTTATAATAAAAGAGGTCTAGAGTGAAAAATATAAATCTTGAAAATAAAAAGGCATTTCGTACGTTTAAAACCTTCATGCCTAGACCTCCGTGCTCTTTCCCTTTGGTTGTGTCCCTCCTGGGCGTACTGCCCATTTAGCTTCCTGTGGGGGGAAGGGCACACATAAAAACTAAAATGAGTTGAATACTCAGTAAGCATTACTTCATACCATTAAAATATAGCAACGTAGGTTTTCATTCATGCATTCATCATTCCATACATACTATACGTACATGCATACATACTTTCATTAAAAACATCAGTGGACGGGGGCTTTCTTCTTTAAACATACTTTTCTTTTCTTAAAATGTTTCCCCCGTCACTACCTTCATTTCTTGAAGGATGCAGTGCATTCATACATACAATTGCTTTTCTTTTCACTTTCATAGGCCGGTGCACGTCGTTATGCCCTGCGTGCTGGGGTTAGCGACCTTTTGGGCTGATGGATTCGCCCGTGGCCACGGGTTGGAATCCTTTTCCGTTAGGGTGTAGCACTGGGTGCACTACTAGATACTACTACCCAGCATTGCAATCTGCCCATTCATTCATTGGGTACCCCTTTCCATTGATTCATGTGGCCATTACGTATTTTCATACATTCATGCTTTCATTCATTCATTTCATGTCAGCTCTAAAGAGCTTAGGCTTTCATTTCATTTCATTGGGTACCTCTTTCCATTGATTCATGTGGCCATTACGTATTTTCATACATTCATGCTTTCATTCATTCATTTCATGTCAGCTCTAAAGAGCTTAGGCTTTCATTTCATTTCATTGGGTACCTCTTTCCATTGATTCATGTGGCCATTACGTATTTTCATACATTCATGCTTTCATTCATTCATTTCATGTCAGCTCTAAAGAGCTTAGGCTTTCATTTCATTTCATTTCTGCTCTCTTTCTTTGAGCAGAAATGTGATCATCATCTTTTCATTTCATTTAACAGTCCTTTCATGGAAAAACGTCGTTTAAAAACATGGGCTTAAACATCATCTTTCTTGGCATCATTTAAAACATCAGTTCGTAGGGACATTTTAACATTAGTTCTCAGGGACCAGTTTTAAAACACTTTCTTCGCATCACTTAAAGTATCGGTTTGAAGCTCGGGACACGGATCTCGAAGCTTCCTTTTTTTTCTTTAGAAAATACGTACAATAGATACATCGTATATTCATCCATTCACAGCATACAAGTAATACTTTTGGGTGCGTAAAAAGGGGCTACCGAAGAGGGACCGTACACCTTTCAATACTTAGCATGCTTTCTTTAAAAACATCTTTCGTGTCCTTTTCGTAAAGCATCTTTCATGGGAAAAGAGTTTCTTTTTCTTTTTCTTACATACTTTTGAAAAACTCTAGAAGAGCATGAACGTAACACTTACCTTGACTCCATGCTACTTTCATACCATGCAGTCCATTCATGCTTGTGTCAGATGGCAACCTACATGCATACATAACCTTAACGTTATTTTCTATCTAGTGCACAAACAACTGAACTAGAAATAGAACTATGCTTTACTTAGAACACTCTCCTTCTATCCCGTGCTCTTTCACGTTCCTTACTATGATAAAACCCTTGGAGACCCATTACGTTCTCTACTTCCTTGAACCTTGACGTTCTACTTTGAGTGCTTACTCGCCAAGATGAATCCATCTTAGGATTAAGACACTAAGACCTCTGTCTCGTTCTTCTCATTAACCATGTTCCAACGTATGACTTAGATTGACTAAGTCATGCATCCCATTCTTAGATAGTAGTACCCTCATCATTACCCTCATGTATCTTAGTTCACTCTACTTCTCATGACCATCCATACTCGTCACACGGCTCCAAGCCACTCTGAGGCTTAAGCACCGTGTAACCATTCTTAGAACAAAGTATCCATTACATATGGTCAATCCATCCAGCATGTGTGTTTAACCAGACAACACACGTACCTTACCCCTTTATAACCTAAGACCATCATTTAATACATTGGTCACAGGCTCGTATGGCAAATGCCATACTCCGTTACCAATCTTCTCGTAACCCGGCTAGCACGACTCTTCGTGCTAGCCGTGCCTCATGACAGTTTATCCAACACTTAGCACGATGGGACTCTATTCATAACTACACCTAACGTCACACCATATAGCTCGAGACTAATCCCAAGCTACACCGTGACTCTATCACATCACCTCACATACATCCTAACCCATCACAGCATAGCTTCATGATTGACCACGTCATTTCATGACGTTGCCCAATCATGCTTCCGCTGCACTACTCTGATACTTCTTGACCACTTAGCACATATTCCTGGCCATAAGTCGACTACAGCCATATCACTACTACAGCACATATGACAACACCTTACGTCATGCCATATAGCTCGAGACCATTCCCAAGCTACGCCGTGACCTTGTCACTTCACCTCTGACATTCTGCTACGTCACCCATACGTTAACTTCCCACTCAACAAGAGTACGGTTCCTCACGTACTCCCGTCACATCGTGACACCTCGTCACATTCCCGCTACATCACTCTTACGCTAACTCTTCACCCATCACAAGCATGACCTCTTAATCGACCACATCACTTAGTGACGTTGCCCAGTCATGCTTTCACTGCGCTACTCTAATACCTTTCTAGCCACTTCGCACTTATTTCTAGCCATAAGCCAGTCACATGGTGACACTTGTCGCCTTGGACTACAGGCCATATCTCACACACTTCAGGACACTGTTCCATAGTTCTTGACACCATACCTCAAGCTCTTCACCCATCAACTATGCAATCACCCTTATCTTCGCGACATGCCATACGGAGTATCGCTGCACCTCATGGAGTACACTCCTCATGTACTCCCTTCACGGACTACGCCACATCACCACTATGGCACACACGCCATATGGTGCGTCACTCCACTACAATGGAGTACACTCCACGTGTACTCCCTTCATAGAACTACGCCACATCACCACTATGGCACACGCCATATGGTGTATCACACCACTACAATGGAGTACACTCCACGTGTACTCCCTTCATAGAATTACGCCACATTACCACTATGGCACACACTTCATATGGTGTGTCACTTCACTATAATGGAGTACACTCCACATGTACTCCCTTCACAGAACTACGCCACTTCACCACTATGGCACACGCCATATGGTGTATCACTCCACTACAATGGAGTACACTCCACGTGTACTCCCTTCACAGAACTACGCCACATCACTACTATAGCACACACGCCATATGGTGCGTCACTCCACTACAATGGAGTACACTCCACATGAACTCCCTTCACAGAACTACGCCACATCACCACTATGGCACAAGCCATATGGTGTATCACTCTACTACAATGGAGTATACTCCACGTGTACTCCCTTCACAAAACTACGCCACATCACCACTATGGCACACACGCCATATGGTGCATCACTCTACCACAGAGTACACTCTATGTGTACTCCATTCACGATACTACGCCACGTCACCGCTATGGCATACATACCATACGGTACACCGTCTCTCAACACGGAGTACACTCCACGTGTACTCCATACACGGCACTACGCCACGTCACCGCTATGGCATACACGCCATACTGTGCCTCGTCTCACTACACGGAGTACACTCCAGTGGCCTCCTTACACGGCACTAGGCCATGCCACTACTATTACACATACACTACCACCACACTTCACAGCACAATCCACAACACTACACAGCAAGCTTCCCAACTACGCCCAACACTTCACATCACAGCACGTCACATCACCACTACACAGTGAACCCTATAATACTAGCAGCACAGTCCACAACCTAGTCAATTAGCTAGCCTCTAACATCTAATATAAATAGTGAGGGATAGAGAGTTATACCATCGATGGGACAACCCGTGCGTCGCTCGCTAGCAGTCACAGCGATAACGTCGAAAGGAACGTACGGGGTGGCTACACCGCGTATAGTGGATGTTTAGCATTTGGGTAACTAGGTGTGGTCTTGGAAGGGCCTAAGGTGGCCTTGATGATGATGGCAAGGAACGTAAGATGACAGCTCTAGCCGTGTGCATTGGTGGTCAGTCATGCGCAGTGACTGTCCATCACGTGTAGTGATTACCCACCATGTAAAGTGGTGGTTTAGGCTTGGGCTAGGCTAGGGGACGTTGCTGGTGGAGCCATGGAGGCTCGGTGGTGGTCGGCACGATGGTCTACGGTGGCTGGCCGTGCACTGTGAGGGAGGAGAAGCCGTGGGAGAGTGAGAGAGAGTGTGGGGCCGTGGGTGGTAGATCGGGGCCATGGGTGGTCCGGTTGGCTTCGTGGTGGCCTGAGGAGGCTGAAGGTGGCGGTTACTTGCTGTGGGTGGCGGCGGGGGAGGGTAAACCCGTGCGGTGGAGAGGGGAACACCGGGAGGTGGAGGAGAGGCCTACTGGCCGTGGGTTCATGAGAGGAGGAAGGGGGAGACCTGAGGAGTCTCGTGGTGGTGTCCGTTGGCCGAGATGGCCATGCACGACGGCTTTAGGGGGCTACGTAGTGAACCCGTGCATGGGTTTTCTATGCTCGTGCATGGTGGAGAAGGTGGCTGCATGGGAGGAGCTGAGCTTGCTGGAGAGGGCCAGTCGGTGGCAGGGGAGGCTGCCGTGGGAGTGGTGGCGCCGGAGGACGGCGCATGGTGGCGCTGGAGGCACCAAGCCCATTCAGGCTTGCACTTCCGAGAGAGAGAAAGGGAGAATGTGAGGGAGGGCTGCCGGTACGGGGGAGCTCGCCGGAGGGAGAGGAAGCCGGTCGGAGGGGCGGTGAGTCTCACCAGCACACGGCGGCTCCTGGCTGGGCTGAGGAGCAGTTCGGGCGTGGGTGAGGGGCTGCGTACTGTGTACACCGAAGGAGAGGGAAGAGAGAGAGAGAGAGCTGGGGAAAAGTGAGGGAGAAAGAGAGAGGGCTGGGGTTTTATACTAAAGCCCGACTTCTGGGGGTCTATAAAATGGCCTACGATGACCCTTAAACACTAATTTAAAAATGAGTAAACGTTTATTTATTTAAAAGCATTGAGAGGAATAAAGATAGAATATTATTTAAAATAATATTCCTTCATCATTTATAAAATGATGAAGTCTTACTTAAAATATTTAAAAGAATAAAACTATTAAATTAATTAAAGATTCCATCATTATTTAGATCACATAATATTTTAAATAACTAGAATCATTTATATAAAATGTTTCCCACAATTATAATATTTTTGGAACTCTTCAAAGATATTATAATTGAGTTATTTAAAATATTCTTTAGTTAAATAATAATAGGAATCTTCCATTTAAAATACACATTACTTTAAAATACAAAACTAATTTTAGAAATCACGTAGTATATTTTGAAAACATGCCATCGGGATCTGGCACGCATAACGGGATTCTTAGACACTAGAGGGGAGGAGCGGGCTGTCACATCAAACGTAATTGCTTACGTCAAAAGGAAGGAAGGAAGGAGCATGGTATTACAATTCTTACTTTAGTTAAAGTTCATTTTTACCTTTTTTGTGTGTGTGTAGTGAGATCTGTGCTTCTTGTTTTTTTCCCCGTCACGTACGCCAGCCTTCAATCAACAATCTTGTATTGTTCCGTCTAGCTCACTTTTAATAGGGTTTTGAGTTACATGATTATTTTATTATTTTGGATGAAGCGAGATTAGCTATAAATTTGAGAGAAAGATGTGGAAAATAGTAATGACTATGAAAAAATTGTTGAAAAAAGAAGAAAGAAAAAATGAAAAAAGGTGATTGTTTCTTTTTAAAGAGATTCACTTATATTGACTGACTTTACCTTATTTGTACCAAATAAGTTTAAAATCAAATCATATTAATTAAGTAAAAATATGAATACAAAGATGTACACGAAACTTAATAGCTGTTGCATTGTCTAGATATGAGAGTAGCTAGGAAGATCTAAACACTAATCAATAACATAGTCTAAATCAGTAAAGAATTCAAATGCAAAAACTCAATAAACGACATTAGAAAACTAATAGAAATCAATCATATCCATCCTTATCATCCATGTCATCTCCCTCGTTATCATCATCATTATCATCATCATCCTCTTCCACTTCTTCTTCATCTTCATTATGGTCCTCTGCATCTTCATTCCTATTTTCTCCATTCTCATTACGATGGTACCTACAAAATAATATGCATACGTTCAATAAGAAATTCATAGTACTAATTCATTTATATCATATAAAATAATCCATATCAGCTTTGTTACGTGGACGTATTAATTGCAGGCAATGTTTTCTCTTAATTATGTTGCAAAATATAAAAATCACCTGATTGATTTGGTGCAAGTAATTTCTGAAGTTCATTTGGAGATATTCCATCCAGAGGATTTCTCAAGAATAACAAGTTTTTCATTACCTAAAATGGAATAACCACTTAGAATAATGAAACAGATTATATTTGTCGAGAAATTCAAAATCGTATGGATACAATCCCCATGCAGTTCAGATTTGACTGGAGTTCACTCCCAGAAATATAGCCATCCATATCCCCTCATGTCAATCCACGAGCCTCTTATCCATTCTCATTCGATCACGGCGGGAGGGCAAGTCAAAATAGAAAAACTGACATTGGGTTTAGGGACAATCAGGCTCGAACTGATGCCTTCCACCACGTCAAGGTGACACTCTACCACTAAGTTATACCCCTTGCCCCCCATCGAGAAATATAACTGACTAATCCTAAGTCAAAGGGTCGAGAACACTATTCTTGAACAACTTGGAGTCAGGCCTTCCTTCTTTTCGCACTATTACGGATACGAAAACAATGGAAAAATTGGATTCAATTGTCAACTGTTCCTATCGGAAATAAGATTGACTACGAATTCATTCATTTAAAAGAATATTTTTTGTGTAGAAAGTCTCAAATTTAGGATCTTCTGCTGCACGGATTTCCTGAGAAACGTAGTCATACGCGCGTAGGTTCAGAGCTAGACCGACTTGGTTCCAAGATGTAGAATCTATGTTGAATCACCATTTAGCAGGGCTACTAGGACTTGGGTCTCTTTCTTGGGCGGGGCATCAAGTACATGTATCTTTACCGATTAACCAATTTCTAAATGCTGGACCGATTAACCAATTTCTAAATGCTGGAGTAGATCCTAAAGAAATCCCACTTCCTCATGAATTTATCTTGAATCGGGATCTTTTGGCTCAACTTTATCCTCAACAAAAAATGCATAAAATTATTTATAATAAATAAACCTGGAGCTAGTTCATATGAAACTACTTATAACCTGTGCTTGAATGAGCCATAAAACATGTTTTTGAACATAGTTAACTTGTTCTGCATCATCTCCATCACTGATTGCATCTTGGCAATTTGGCTAGTGTCATTGGATGTTGATGTAGATGTTGAATGCGTGTTGCATCCCTTTTTTGTGGTTTGCCCAAAACCTAAACCTCGCACTCACCCATGACATTTTGAGCCCATGACCTTGGAATAAATATGTAGTGCCCGTCCTTGGGGTGACCTTTTTACAAAATATTTTAGAAAATACGACGGTAATTACCATCCAATTTAAAACCTTTTTACTGTCCTTCCCAGGGTGCAAGACTCTACGTTATAAAATAAAAAGTACTTTTTATAGTAAAAGAGGTCTAGAGTGGAAAATATAAACCTCAATATAAAAAGGGCTTTTCGTACATTTAAATCCTTTATGCCTAGACCTCCGTGCTCTTTCCCTTTGGCTGTGTCCCTCTTGGGCGTACTGTCCATTTAGCTTCCTGTGGGGGAAGGGCACACATAAAAATTAAAATGAGTCAAATACTCAGTAAGCATTACTTCATACCGTTAAAATATAGCAACATAGATTTTCATTCATGCATTCATCATTCCATACATACTATACGTACATGCATACATGCTTTCGTTCATAAACATAAGTGGACGGGAGCTTTCTTCTTTAAACATACTTTTTTTTTCTTTAAAACGTTCCCCCGTCACTGCCTTCATTTCTTAAAGAATGTCATGCATTCATACAATTACTTTTCTTTCACTTTCATAGGCCGGTGCTGAGGTTAGCGGCCTTTTGGGCCGATGGATTCGCCCGTGGCCACGGGTTGGAATCCCTTTCTGTTAGGGTGCAGCACTGGGTGCACTACTAGATACTACTACCCAGCATTGCAATCTGCTCTTTCATTCATTGGGTACCCCTTTCCTTTCATTCATATGGCCGTTACGTAGTTTCAAACATTCATTTATGCCACATGCCATTCATTTATTCATTCATGTCAGCTCTAAAGAGCTGAGGCTTTCATTCATTCATTTGCATGGGCATGAGCATTCATTATTTTCTTTTCATTTCATGCTTTCATGGAAAAAACATCTTCTTCATGAGAAGTTCGTAGGGGCATTTTAACATCAGTTCTCAGGGACCAGTTTTAAAATACTTTCTTCGCGTCCCTTAAAGCATCAGTTTGAAGCTCGGGGCAAGGGCCTCGAAGCTTCCATTCTTTTCTTTAGAAAATACGTGCAATAAATACGTTGTATATTCATCCATTCACATCCGTACAATTAATACTTTTGGGCGCGTAAAAAGGGGCTGCCGAAGAGGGGCCGTACATACGTATACTTTTCAATACTTAGCATGCTTTCTTTAAAAACATCTTTCGTGTCCTTTTCGTAAAGCATCTTTAATGGGAAAAGCGTTTCTCTTTCTTTTTCTTACATACTTTAGAAAAACTCTAGCAGAGCATGAACGTAACACTTACCTGGACTCCATGCTACTTTCATACCATTCAGTCCATTCATGCGCGTGTCAGATGGCAACCTACATGCATACATAACTTTTAACGTTATTCTCTATCTAGTGCATAAGCAACTGAACTAGAAATAGAGCTATGCTTTACTTAGAACACTCTCCTTCTATCCCGTGCTCTTTAACGTCCTTTACTATGATAAAACCCTTGGAGACCCATTACGATCTCTACTTCCTTCAACCTTGACGTTCTACTTCTAGTCCTTACTCGCTAAGGTGAATCCATAATTCACCTTAGAATTAAGAAACTAGGACCTTTGTCCCGTTCTTCTTATTAACCACGTTCCGACGCATGACTTAGACTAAGTCATGCATTCCATTCTTAGACAGTACCCTCATCATTACCCTCAGGTATTTTAGCTCACTCTACTTCTCATGATCATCCATTCACATCACATGGCTCTAAGCCACTCCGAGGCTTAAGCACTATGTAACCATGGTTAAGACAAATTACACATTACATATGGTGAATCCGTCCAGTACGTGTGTTTAACCTAATCACACACGTACCTTACCCCTTTATCACCTAAGACCATCATTTAATACATTGGTGACAGGCTCGTATGGAGAATGCCATACTCCATTACCAACCTTCTCGTAACCCGGCTAGCACGACCCTTCATGCTAGCCATACCTCATGACAATTCATCCCAACACTTGACACGATGGGACTCCATTCATGAACACACCTTACGTCACGCCACATAGCTCGAGACTAATCCCAAGTTACACCGTGACTCTGTCATGTCACCTCACACACATCTTAACCCATCACCACATGACTTCTACTTCGCCACGTCACATCATGACGTTGCCCAATCATGCTTCCGCTGTACTGCTCTGATACTTCTTAGCCACTTAGCATATACTCCTGGCCATAAGTTGACGACACGGTAACGCTCATCACCGTAGACTACAGCCATATCATTGCTACAGCACATACCACAATACCTTACGTCACGCCATATAGCTCGAGACCATTCCCAAGCTACATCGTGACCTTGTCACGTCACCTTTGACATTCCGTTACGTCACCTATACGTCAACCTCCAACTTATCACGAGTACAGTTCCTCACATACTTCCGTCACATTGTGACATCTCGTCACATTCCCGCTACATCACTCTTACGCTAACTCTTCACCCATCGCAAGCACAACCTCTTAATCAACCACGTCACTTAGTGACGTTGCCTAGTCATGCTTTGTGTGGCGCCCCCAACTTCCATGTACGGACACACACGGAAATCGAGACACCCGGGATGATGACAACGCGGTCACGCACCCCATCGACATGTGCTGAGTGTGTGCAATGCAACACGTGTACAATAAAATACGCAGCGGAACGGTTAAGTCAAATAACTAAGTACCAGAGTTTGATACAATATCAGAGTACTGAAAATCCACATGTCAACATAATACAATTTTGTTTACAAAACAACATCAAATCAATTAAAATACAATAGGTAAAAGCAGCAATAATCTTCAAATACACGAATATAGCCAATGTCCCAACTCATCAGGCAGAGCCGCATCCTCTGGCTCAGCCTCTTCAAAAGCTGCAATAAAAAAAAACTACAGTCCCACAAAATGGAACCGCAGGTAAGTAAAACCCAAAAAAGCTCAAAGACCATAAATATATTTAAACAACCAACGCTATGCATGTACATGATGACCCAAGCGTAAAACCCGAGAAAACACCATTTCTCGAAAAACACACTTTTCCCACTCACGCCAAAAACACCATTTGGCACAAATTAACAAATCCAGGAATAATTCCTTTAATTCCAATTTTAACCGTATGCACCATGGCCTCCCCTAGGGACCATCCACATACTCTGGCTTCCCATCTTCACCCCACGGGTAACGACCGTGCAAGTGATACATGAGTGATGCCCAGTTCCGCGCCCACCGCGTACATAGCCAGGCATCCTCTGACCCCCGCCAGCCCGAGGAGTCACGGAGTCGGATCGAGAGCGCTACCATCCCGTCCAAGTCCAGGGCAAAAGCCCCAGGGGACGACACTCAGTATATTCCGCTCCCGAGTGTCCAGAGGAGCTCCACCGAGATAATATGCCATCTCGGCTTGGGGGTGATACACACGCACCCAAAAAGCCTTAAATATAATTTCCNGGCAAAAGCCCCAGGGGACGACACTCAGTATATTTCGCTCCCGAGTGTCCAGAGGAGCTCCACCGAGATAATATCCCATCTCGGCTTGGGGGTGATACACACGCACTCAAAAAGCCTTAAATATAATTTCTTAAAACACACACACACCCACGCATGCGTGCACAATGCCATGAAATTAACAACCAACAGTTATCAGCACAACCAGATAACCAATTCACAGTTTATAAAACAAGTTAGTGCAAAAATATATTAAAGTCTTAAAAGTCTTTTGGAGAAATACTTATAGCGGTTTATAATAATTTTAGGAGGATCACGGAGGAACTGGAAGCACCAAATCAGCAACTCCACAGTGTAAAAACACTGTGGCCGAATACATTGTAAACCCAAATTTGCACGGAGTCAAACGAAGACTTGAAATTGATAGGGTAGGGCCTATTGAGGTCGGTGAAGCTAATGGTAGTGAAAGTTGGCCGTGGGTGGCGGCCGAAATGGTGGTTTAAGGCCGAGAATAGCAAATCGGAAATGGAGCTCGCACGGGCGGCTCCGGCGACGGATCGGGGCTGGGTTTGGGTGGAAAAGCTTGGTATTGGGCCGGTGAAGAAGTGGTGAAGAAATGGTGGCCAATGGTGGCCGGACGGCGGCGGAACGGCGAGGAGAAGCCTACGGCTTCGCACGGCTCACGGAGGCTAACGGCGGCGCGGCGTGGGCTGAGATTTGGAGGGGTAGCTCGCCGACAGGTGGGGAAGCCGGTGGTGCCGGCGGTGAGGGCCACGGCCGGCCGGAGGCGGTGCTAGCGGCTGAAGGCATAAAACACGTGGGAGAGGAGAGAGAGAGTGTGTCGCGCGGCTGGGTGGTCCGAACGGGAGGAGAGAGAAAAAGAAGAAAAAGAAAAGAAAAGGCAGAGAAAAAGGAAAGAGGAAAAGAAAAGATGGGGAAAAGAAATGAGGTCTAATCCTCACCACTTTCGAGTCACAACTGATCCTCAAAACATTATTTTTAAACCAGAAAATTAAATAAAACAAAATAAACTCAAAACTAATTAAAATAAATTAAACGCAGTGAAATGCTTTAAATAAAACAACAATAATTTTAAAACCCATAAACGAACCAATTTAAATCGAAGATCAATTTAAATCTGACATAATAATTAATAAGACGAAAGCCCAATAAAATAATTATCACAACTTAAAATATTATAAAATAATATTTTAAAACTCCCAAAATACTAAAACTAGAGAATCAATCATTAAATTAATTAAAATAATCCTTCATTAAAATACACTAAAATACGGCGTGTTACACTTTCGCTGCGCTACTCTGATACCTTCTAGCCACTTCGCACTTACTCCCGACCATAAGACAATCACATGGCAACACTTGTCACCTTAGACTACAAGCCACATCTCAGCCACTTTGGGACACTGTTCCACAATTCCCGACACCATACATCAAACTCTTTGCCCATCAACTATGCAATCACCTTTATCTTCGAGACACGCTATACGGTGTATTGCTGCATCTCATGAAGTACACTCCACTTGTACACCCTTCACAGAATTACGCTATATCACCACTATGGCACGTGTGCCATATGGAGCGTAGCTCTACCACACGAAGTACATTCCACGTGTACTCCCTTCACAAGACTACGCCACATCACCACTATGGTACACACGCCATATGGTGCGTCACTCCACTACAATGGAGTACACTCCAAATGTACTCCGTACACAGCATTACACCACGTCACCGCTATGGCATACACTCCATACGGTGCATCACTTCACTACAATGGAGTACACTCCACGTGTACTCCCTTCACAAAACTACACCACATCACCACTATGGCACACGCCATATGGTGTATCACTCTACTACAATGGAGTACACTCCACATGTACTCCCTTCACAAAATTACACCACATCACCGCTATGGCAAACGCCATATGGTGTATCACTCCACTACAATGGAGTACACTCCACGTGTACTCCCTTCACAGAACTACGCTATATCACCACTATGGCATAGATGCCATATCGTGTATCATCCTACCTCATGGAGTACAATTCACATGTACTCCTTTCACAGGACTACGTCACATCACCACTATGGCACACACGCCATATGGTGTGTCACCCCACCACATGGAGTACACTCCTCGCGTACTCCATTCACGGCACTACGCCACGTCACCGCTATGGCATACACGCCATACGGTGCATTGTCTCACCACATAGAGTACACTCCGCGTATACTCCATTCACGATGCTCCGCCATATCACTAATACGTCACACATGCTGTACTGTGCATCGTTTCCCAATATGGAGTGCACTCCACGTGTACTCCATTCAAGATACTACGCAACGCCACTACTACTACACATACACTACCACCACACTTCACAGCACAGTCCACAACACTACACAACACACGTCCCAACACTTCACCACAGCATACCACATCACCACTACACAGCGAACCCTATAATACTAACAGCATAGTCCATAACCTAGTTAACTAGCTAGCATCTAACATCTAATAAAAATAGCAAGGGATAGAGATTTATACCATCAACGGGATAACCCGTGCGTCGCTCGCTAGCCGTCACAGCGATAACATCGAAAGGAACGTACGGGGTGGCTACACCGCGTACAGTGACTGTTTAGGTGTTTGGATAGCTAGGTGTGGTCTTGGAAGGGCCTAAGGTGGCCTTGATAATGCTAGAAAGGAGTGTACCACGGCAGATCTCACCGTGTACAGTGGCGGTCAGTCACGCGCAGTGACTGTCCATCACGTGCAGTGATTTCCCACCACATAAAGTGGTGGTTTAGGCTTGGGCTAGGCTAGGGGAGGTTGCTAGTGGAGCCGTGGAGGCTCGGTGGTGGTCGGCACGGTGGTCTACGGTGGCTGGCCGTGCATTGTGAGGGAGGAGAAGCCGTGGGAGAGTGAGAGAGAGTGTGGGGCTTCGTGGGTGGTAGATCGGGGCCATGGGTGGTCCGGTTGGCTTCGTGGTGGCCTGAGGAGGCTGAAGGTGGCAGTCACACGCCGTGGGTGGCGATGCACGGCGGCGGATCGGGCTTAACCCGTGCTTGAGAGAGGGAGACCCCGGGAGGTGGAGGAGGGGACATCTGGCCGTGGGTTCATGGGAGGAGGAAGGGGGAGACCTGAGGAGTCTCGTGGTGGTGTTCAGTGGCTGAGATGGCCGTGCACGGTGGCGCTACGAACTCGCATAGTGAACCCGTGCATGGGTTTGCTGTGCTCATGCATGGGGAGCTGCCGGCGGGGAGATGGAGGCTGGGCTCGTTGGAGGAGGCCGGTCAGTGGCAGAGGAAGTTGCCATGGTGGTGGTGCTGCCGGAGGAAGGCACATGGCGTTGCAGTAGCCATCAAGCCCGTTCATGCTGTGCACTACCGAGGGAGAGGAGGGGCAAGCATGGGGGAGCAAGGCTGGTACTGGGAGGCTCGCCGGAGGGAGAGGAGGCCGGTGGTGGTGGTCGTGAAGCACGCCAAAGCACGGCGGCGCCGGACTGGGCAGTGGAGGAGATCGGGCGAGAGAGAAAGGGGTCGCATACGTTGCAAGCCAAGAGGGAGAAGAGAGAGAGGGTTGGGGGAAAAGTGAGGGAAAAGAGAGAGGGACTGGGGTTTTATACTAAAATCCGACGTCTGGGGGTCTATAAAAATGGTCTACGATGACCCTTAAATACTGATTTGAAACACGTAAACGTTTATTTAATTAAAAGCATTGAGAGGAATAAAGATAGAATATTATTTAAAATAATATTCCCTCATCATTTATAAAATGATGAAGTCTTACTTAAAATATTTAAAAGAATAAAACTATTAAATTAATTAAAGATTCCATCATTATTTAGATCACATAATATTTTAAATAACTGGAATCATTTCTATAAAATGATTCTCATGATTATAATATTTCTGGAGCTCTTCAAAGATATTATAATTGAGTTATTTAAAATATTCTCTAGTTAAATAATAATAGGAATCTTTCATTTAAAATACACAACTTTAAAACACAAAACTAACTTTAGAAATCACGTAGTATTTTTAAAAACACTCCGTCTGGATCTGGCACGCGTAACGGGACTCTTAGACACTAGAGGGGAGGAGCAGGCTATCACATCAGACGTAATTGCTTACGTCAGAAGGAAGGAAGGAAGGAGCAGGGTATTACAAAATATCATCAGTAGCCCAAGTCATGGTCCCTCCAGTACCCCCTAATCTGGAGGTGGGCTCTTGGGTAAGGAGCTCCTCCATTTCAGTCTATAGAAAAACATAAAAAGAATACACGAATATGCTTATTAAGGTACTTTATAAGATGAAAAATTAATAGTAAATGCATAAATCAGACATACCACTATTTTTTCTGTTTCATTGTTCAAATGTGTGCCGTCCTTATGTTTGTGGGTATTTACAAATAATTGTGCTCGACTTGGCAAGGCTCCAGTCTTTTTTTCCTATAAATTACTTGAAGAGTTCAAACATATATAGGAAAGTAGATAAAAAAAATACATGAGAAAAAAAACCAAATGAATACTAAAGACATAAAATTACATACCCACTCACTAGCATATCAAGTATAGCTTTTAGAGCCTATACTATAACCACCTTTTGCTTTCCACAACATTCCTTGTTTTTTTTCAGATTTGGCCTACATTAAGAAAATGTTTGTAACATCATTTTTGTGAGTATTACTTGTACCATATTTCAAAACCTTATAAGAAAATATTAAATGTCACCTTCCATTTTTCATCAAACCAAGTTGTTGCTAAATCTGCCAATTGGTTCAAGTTAACTTTATTGGGATCTGCCCTTGCCACAACTGTTGCAGTAGAGGTATCATTTGCTTTAAGCAACGTCTTCTTCAACTCGTGCTTATAATCTTTCCATTTCTTCCCCATATCCCTTTCTATAAATGAGTGAAACCCCTCAATCTTTCATTGGGAACCATAAATTCAGACTACATTCAATACCAAACGTCAATAATATTAGTCTCATGTAAAGTAGTTTTCAAATATTAAATAGATTATAATTAAGAGTGTTATAATCTTAATTGAATACCTTAATAATGTCCCACATTGTATCCTTAAAATGTTGAGGCACCAACCTCCAATCTGAGAAATTAATTGGTGCCAATTGGCGATCTCTCACCAATTTTCCAGCAAACCTTCTCACCTTTGAAGATTTTAAATTCATGGGATGAGACATAGCATTAAGATCAATCTCAATTAATTCATCTTTTGGCAAGTGCATATATCATTAATGGAGTTTAATATCCGTTGCTTTTGGTTGCCATTAATATCTGCATATGAATTTGTTTAAGAGATTGTTAGTTCTTTTAAATTATTAATATGATTGACAAAGTTAAATTTACCAATGGTGGTGACATAGCGATCTTCAGGGTCAATGTAATCATTGATGTCCTCTGCATGTGAGTGTCCCCCTTCTTGAGCAAAGGATGATGGTGGTAGCCCTTCTTATGTGAAAATGGATGGCTGGCATCCTCCATGCGTGGATGCAGATGATTGAGATGAGGGTTCAATGGAAGATGATGTATGTTCAGCACTCTATGTGAATGTAGCTTGTTGAGCCTGTCCATGTGCAAATCCAGGTGGTTGTGAGGCCTGCTCATCAATGGTAGGTGATGCTTGCTCAGTCTCAAAGAGCCCTAAACCCCTTACTCCAAGTGTAGATCTAGGTGGTTGTGATGCAGGTTGAGCTAGTGTAGATGCTTGCTCTTTTCCTCGAGAGTGGAGAAAATATTGTGTTGATGATGTTGGAAAAGCTGTGGATGAATTGTTGTTCAAGAGTGATTTTAGAGTCTTTGTCTTCTTTCTTGGTGCCATTCTACCTGTCACAAAAATTAATGCTTCAAAGATACCAAAAAAAAAAAAAAAGCATCAGAAATGCCAAAAAAAAAAAATTACGCTGTTGCAATTCAATACTTCAAATGCAAACTTAGTGACAAGAAATATACCAGTGGATGCATTAGTATTAATGCATCAAGTTTGAATTTTCATTTTTAATGATCAAGTGAGATCGACTGTTATTCCTTCTATGTCATTCCGAACCCACACAACATCATCAGTGGCTACATCAATAATATCATCAATTCTAGGGTTATTTCACTCATTGAGTATGTATTTGTCTTCATCATCTGTCATTTCTTCATGATCGATGTTATATGTATCTCTTGGTTTTGTCTTGACAACAGCAACCCAGTTTGGTTCTCTTTCATTGGCAAGATAAAATACTTGAGAAACTTGCGACGACAATACGAATGGATCATCAGTAATCTACTCCCCAGTATGTATTAGACGCGAGAAATTCACAAGACTAAAACCAAAGTTGTCCTCCTTATAACCTCTACCATGAGACATATCTGCCCAGTCACACTTAAATAGTATGTATCGAGATCCATCATAATATTGCACCTCAATTAAGCATGTTAGCACGCCATACCAAGTAGATCTTCTGTACATACACTGACCCCACTATTTTGAGTTGTCCTCCCATGTTCAGGATTTTTTGTGCGAAACTTGGTACCATTTACAACAATTTGCTTAAATTCTCTTGCTGTCTGTACAAGCCCTTTAGAATGTAATTCATTTTTTCGACCTAACTCATTTCTTCGAGTATCATCCATATTCACAGCCTGAGAATTTATTTACAACAAAATCTATTAGAGTGACTATAACAAATTAAATGTAACGTGAGTTATATGTATGTGTGATATACTAGTAAATGCAATGTAGAACTTACATACACCTAAAACCATTCACAAAATTCATCTCGATGCTTCTTTTGTAGATTGTGTTACGATAATTCATTTTGATTGAATGTCTTCCTTAGCATTTCCATATGGATCCTATATTCTTACATGGTATTAGAAATGAATCTTGTAATTACACCAATGTAATTAAAAAATAATTTGAGTAGTACATGTTAAGAATTTAATAATGGAATACTCACTTGCGAAATGGAATAATATCGTCAACATTGAAGAGGATATATCGATGAGCCTAAGTCAATGACTTCAAATCAAGATGAATATCAACAACCTCCCCCCTAGAATCATCAGGGTTTCTAGATGGTCTATTAAAGACTGTTTGTGCAGATTCCAAATAAAGAGAACAAAACGTCAACAATTCATCCAATAAGTACCCTTCGGAAATGGAGCCTTCTGGTGCAGCTTTGTTACGTACATGAAATTTAAGTCAATGTAAATACCTAACATGATAACAAATCTATTATCATTTTCAAAGAAATTATCTATTAGTTGTGTACAAATCATTAATATTGGATAAATTAATAATAACATACCTCTTTACTGAATACATCCATCGATAATGAACTGGCCCACCAAGCTTGCATTCAGCAACTAAATGCACAGTCAAATGCACCATAATCGTGAAGAATCCAGGTGGAAAGATCATCTCCAATGGGCACAGTATGTAGGGTATTCTAGACTCTAATCGGTTTAAATCTTCTACTTGCAACGTCTTGGAACAAATTCCCCTAAAGAATGTAGACAACTCTATTAATGATTCTACAACCTTCTTGGATATAGACTTGCGCAATGCAATTGGTCGAAGTTGCTGCATTAGTATGACCATCATGACTCTTCATACCCTCTATAGTACGTTTTCGAAGTTTAACACAACGTGAAACGTTTGAAGCATAACCATCTGGCATCTTTACATTTTTAATAATCATTAATAACTCATCTTTCTCCACGTTACTCATTGTGAAAGAAGTTGGAGATAAATATGTCTTGTTAGAAGCTTTAGGAATAGGGTGAAGTTCTGGTCGTAAACCCATCTCTTTCAAGTCAAGGCGTGCCTGCAAATTATCTTTTAATTTACTATCAATGTTCAACAATGTGCCAATTATATTATCAACAACGTTCTTCTCTATGTGCATTACATCAAGATTGTAACACCCGAGCCTAGCACCAAGCTTTTTTTTATTATTATTATTTTTGGGTTAATTATATGAAAAGCTCAGTTGAAGTTTGTTGAATATTTTTTTATGGGCCGAAATTAATTTTTAACCGTTATTCAAATTTTCTAATGTACTTGTTTTTGTAGTTATTTTTTTTTTTTGAAACGGCCTAGTGGTTTTTTTTTCAAACCCAACCCCATGGGAACCAAGATTATGCCCCACGTCAAGCACGGCTCCATGCCAATTGCCATGCACATCTCCTCCTCTAGGGTTTTCTTTTTATGTTCAACCACCTTTATATTTAAATACATACTTTCTGCAAAACACCAAGCCGCAGCACCATAACTCAGTTTCTTCACGTTGCCCGAAAATCAGCCCAACACCTCCACCAAGTTCCAGCCGCTGCTACCCTCTTCAACCACCACTCCACTGCCGTGAGCGAGCCAGCTCGAGATGCATCTTGGCATCACTTTCCGTGGCGTTGCTGCATCAGAAAAACCAACGCCCGTGTGCACTCAACCGAATGGAAACCACCCCATGCGAGTTTTTCCCCTGCACAGCGGAAGCTTGGCCATTGCCCAGCCCTGCGTGAAATTACTCACAACCACCTTGGCCCTTCTGTAACCCTTTGCCTAGACCTCACCGCCATTGCCAGCTGTGAACCCACGTCGGAAACACCACCCTCAACCTCACCGAAACGCCCTTGTTTTTACATCTCAAAATAGGGTACCTCTCAACCCTTTCGGTGACACTGGCCACGGCAATGGAGGTCCAGCGACGCCGATGTCCAACCACTCTGTGATCTGCTGCTGCCCCAACCACCCTGTCTTCGTCTCTTGCTGCCACAGTAAGCCATCACACCCTCTCCGTTTCTCCCTCTCTCGGCTTACTCTCACTCTTCGTGTTTCTCTCTCGCTCATCACCCTCTTCCCCTTTCAGTGCGCCACAGTCGAGACAGCCAACGTCCACAGCAACCCACTTCGCCGCGACCTCCTTCCCTCACAGTGAGCCTCCATTGCACGACTAGAGTCAATGTATACTTCCCTGCAAACAAAAAGAAAAAAAGAAACCATTGCTTATTGAGTTTTACTTAAAGCTTACTAGTTGTTATTACAATTTTGTACTCTGAATTACAACAAGTATTCTTTTTATTTAATTTTTGTAACCATGGGTCTGTCTACAGGAATCAGTATATTATTTTTAGTGGGTCTAATACCATTTAATACAAGTACCAAAAATCTTTTTCATAGAAATATTTTAAATATTTAACGTTTTAGTCAGAGAAACTAAGTGTTTATTGATGGATTTGGAAAATGTTGGTATTTTAGGAATTATGAGAATTTTAGATTTTGAGGAATTACATTAGGTTGATTTCGGGCTTAAATATCAAAATACATGGCTAATTGGAAATTTATGGGAGTACGTGACTATTTTATAGGTGGCGATTGATTTTTGTTCAGTACTCTTGTGGAGAATTTTTGAAAAGCTATGAAGTCCAGGTAAGCGGAGTTCCTATGCTAGACTTTGCATAAAATAAAAATGAACTGAGGTTCCTCTTGGAAAATATGCATGTTTTGTTAAGAAAATAAATCTGAAACGACTTCAGTTATTTGTTTCTACATTACTCATGAAATTCTATATAAGAATAAGGTATTTTCTAGCATGACTGGTGCAGACATGAGCTTATTTCTAGCATTTTGTTTTTGAATTGTGCAAGAGAGAGCGAACATGAAATTTTGTGCATAAATTATATTTTGTGATCTGATTCTGTTTTGTTCTGAAGATGTTCTGTACTCTGATATGATATGAAGTGATTTCTGAAAACTTTTGGCATGACATTTTGAATCTGGGTTTGGTTTGTGGATGGTGATCTGTTTGACCTACCACTGGTGCTAATAGTGGTTTCTGTTTGGGTTGGTACCAACCGTTCTATTTCTGGTGCACCCACTTTGGAAACAAAGTGGTCTTTCTGGTGGTCTTTCCTGTGTGCACACTCGGGGCTCCGAGAATAAATAAGGGAAAGATTCACTTTCTATTTCTGCTTGGTTAGCTACCGGGGTTTGCACAACCCTACCACGGGGGTTAAACATGGCCTCTGATGTGATATGATGTTCTGGTATGATGGTGGTCAGTTATGCTATGCCAAAAGACTTTGAATAAGAATATTTTTCTGAAACTTTCGCTCTGATATTTTTAATAACATGTTCTGCTTCCGCACTCTAAAAATAGAAATGCCTTGTTCTGCATTCTGAAAGAAAGTATTTTGTTCTGCATTCTGAACTCTATAAATGCTCATGTTTGCACACTAGTATATGTTCTTTGCTTACTGAGTTATTGATAACTCACCTCTTATTTCTAAATATTTTTCAGATGATTTTGAATAGTTCAGCTAAGGATCACGATTATGGAGCATGGGTGAGATGATTATTTAAGCATAGTGGATTACTCATAAGATGATTTATGAGAATTGGTGGATTTCATTACGAGATTTTGTGGTATTCTGATGTCTTTGTATTTTGAAATCTGTAAACATATTGATGAAATGTGAGTTTTAAGTTATAAGAAGTAACTCTCCGACCCCTGTGGGAATGGGGCTTTACAATGATTGTGTCGTAACAAATTTCTTTTCCAATATGGTAAGTCAAAGAAAATATTGCGCTTCTTCCATATGGATTGCATGTCAAGATCGTGTTCAGTAGTCCTTTTTCTTTTCTGCATGTTAGCAACATATTCAACATTCTCTAATTGTCTCATAATATCATCTCCATTTGGCACAACAGGTAGATAATTAATTTCTTTCGTACCATCAAATGCACTAGCTTGCTTTCTCCACCTATGATTTATGCAAATGTAGAGCATAACTCCCAAGCAAAGACTGCTCCGTGAATCATGGAAGATGGAGATTCATTCGGCTGTTACGTGGAAGATTAAGTTTTATTTGGCTATTACAATTCTTATCTATTGATTTCAAAATTCTGTTGCTAAGTTGTTGTTAGTTCTTTCCTAATTTATTTTCGTAAGATTCTATTGCTATGTTAGCAATCCTTTCCTAGTTTATTTCTTGATTTATAGCACAACATGTAATCCTTTAAATATGGTAGTGATGAAGAGAAACGCAATTGTTGTTTTTGACAATATTGGATTTATTTCAAAATGAAGAGATTTCATTAGCAGAGAGATTCTGTTTGTATTTTATCCCATCTTAACATCAACGTTAGGTTGGCTCTTGAGAGTTTGCACCATTTTTGGCATCAGAGAAAGGTTTCCTTCCTCAAGGAATTCAATATTTCATGCTTGTAACCCATAGTGGTAATTCTTACAATATGTCAAATAACCAAAACCAAAACACTGATCTACCCCAGCTACAAGCACAGATCACCCAACTTGCATATGCTCTAGATCAAGTCATTCATAGATTGGATACAATGGAGGAGCATCAAACAGATGAGTTTTTACGTCATAATAGGAGGATGCGTGGGCCTCCTCCGGAAGCTAAAGTAGATGGTAGTGAAGGGAATGAAGAGGATGAAGATTACAGGGAAAGGAATAGGGGATTTGGTGATTGTGAAGCTCGCTTTAGGCGAAATGGTCGTGAAATTCCCAGGGGACGAGGAGGGCGTGGCTTCGACCATCACCTTCATGATGAACTAACCAAGGGAATGAAGGTAGATATTCCAGACTTTCTTGGAAAATTGGACCCCAGTGCTTTTGAAGATTGGTTGACGGAAATTGAGGATTATTTTGATTGGTTCTCTGTTTCCAAAGATAGAAAAGTGCGTTATGTCCGTATGAAACTAAAAGGACATGCACGAGCTTGGTGGAGTAGCGTAGAAGAACAACTATGTCATACTCAACGTGCGCCAGTGTCCAATTGGGAAGAAATGAAGGAGCGGCTAAAGGAGAAATATTTACCTATTGACTATGAGCAAATGATGTTTGAAGAGATGCTGCAACTGAGGCAAGGAATATTGACTGTCGACCAGTACATAGACCGTTTCCATGAATTGACTGTCCGCAACAAGGTGGTGGAAAACGAGCAACAAACTCTAGCTCGTTATCGCACGGGATTACGTAATGAGTTGCGAAGAGAGATGCTGATAGCACGGATCCTAAATGTTGATGAAGCTCATCAATTGGCTTTACGAGTTGAAAAGCAACTGGGATTCTCCAATGGAAGACGCATGCCATCTATGGATCCCATACAGGAATGCGCATCAACACAACAATACCAGAAGCCATCTCTACCCACTGATCAAGGTAGACACGCCATGGTGGGTGACCAAAGAGGAAAGTCCAAACTTATGGGCGACGGGCCACAATGCTATAAGTGCAAGGGGTTTGGACATTTTGCTGTAGTATGTCCTACGAGAGAAAAAAAAATTGGCTTTCGTGTGTGAAAAAGAACTTAGAATGGTGGACACAATTGATGGAGTTGAAGAAGAAGAATACGAAGTAAGTGACGGCAAAGATGTAGAGCACTTGGGAGCAACTGACTTGCCCAGTTGTGTGATTCACTGAGTTTTGACTGGTACTAAGAAAAAGATCCAAGGTGCTGATCTTGATTGGAGGCGCACCAACATTTTTCATACCCGAATGGAGCATGGTGGTCGTGCATTGAATGTAATAATTGACAACGGGAGTGGAATGAACGTAATTTCTAGTGATGCAGTGGAACGCTTGGGTTTGAGAACTGAAAAATACCCCACCCCTTATCGAGTAAGCTGGATTAATGAAGATAACCCCATTTTAATTAAGCATCGTTGCTTAGTGAGGTTCACAATGGGAAAAAATTACTTGGATAAGGCCTGGTGTGATGTGGTTCCCATGACCGTTTGCCATTTGCTATTGGGTCGACCCTGGCTCTATGATAGAAAGGTGTCGTATGATGGGTATGCCAATTCTTACTCCTTTAAATTTAATGGCAAGAAATTCGTTTTAGACCCTTTGCAGATCTCTGAATTTGAAGCACAAACGAAACAAAAATAGGTAGAACGTGTTCCAGTGCTAACCATTTGGCAGTTCACTCAAGTTCTAAAGGAAGAACAACTAGTGTTGTTAGTAGTGAACCGAGAGGATAAACAGGATGACGGTATTATCCCCAACGAATTTAAGAAGATGCTAGAGAAGTTACAAGAAATTATGCCCGATGAGATGCCGAAACAACTGCCACCAATGCGAGAGGTGCAACATGCCATTGATTTAATTCCAGGTTCTTCTTTGCCAAATCTACCTCATTACAGCATGAGCCCCACAGAAAATGAGGAACTCAACCGATAAATTCAACAGTTGCTTGACAATGGTTTCATCCAAGAAAGTCTTAGCCCTTGTGCCATGCCAATTCTACTTACATCTAAGAAGGATAATACTTGGAGAATGTGCGTCGATAGTAGAGCAATTAACAAAATAATAGTCAAATACCGATTTCCTATCCCACGGCTTGACGACATGCTTGACTTACTAAGTGGCGCATCCGTCTTTACAAAAATTGATCTTCATAGAGGGTATCATCAAATTCGAATCTGTCCCGGAGATGAGTGGAAGACGGCATTCAAACAAAAGATGGATTATTTGAGTGGTTGGTTATGCCTTTTGGGCTAACCAACGCACCAAGTACATTCATGCGTGTATGACACAAGCACTTAAACCTTTCTTGGGCAAATTCGTAGTCGTCTATTTTGATGATATTTTAATTTTTAGCCATTGTGTGTAGGACCATTTAGACCATGTGCAGCAGGTATTAGAGATGTTGCAAAGAGAACGACTTTTTATAAATCGTGGAAAGTGCTCCTTCATGAAGAATCGGGTGTATTTTCTGGGGTTTATTATCTCAGACTAGGGGGTTGAAGCCGATCCTACTAAGGTTCAAGCAATCAAATGTTGGCCTGCTCCCCACAATTTTTCTGAAGTGCACAGCTTCCATGGGTTGGCAACCTTTTATCGGCATTTCATACGAAATTCAGTGCCATCATGGCTCCCATTACCGAATGTTTGAAGTCCAAGAATTTTTTGTGGACAACAGCTACTGATAAAGCATTCACTGAGATCAAAATAAAAATAGGAGAAGCTCCAGTTCTAAAGTTGCCGGATTTTTCCAAAATATTTGAAGTTGCTTGTGATGCATCCCACGTTCATGTAGGAGGAGTCCTCAGCCAAGAAGGCCATCCTATCGCCTTCTATAGCGAGAAGCTCAATGAGACCCATAGGCAATACTCGGCATATGATATGGAATTTTATGCGTTGGTTCAAACACTTAAGCATTGGCGCCCTTATTTGATCCATAGAGAATTTATTCTTTATACTGATCATGATTCATTAAAACATTTGAATGCTCAAAGTAAGTTGAACTCAAGGCACGCTCGATGGATGGACTACCTACAACAATTTGATTTCGTCATCAAGCATAAATCTGGAACTGAGAATAAGGTAGCCGACGCCTTAAGCAGGAGGCCGCACTTGCTGATGGTCTCATCAGTTAATACTGTGGAGTTCGATAGCCTCAAGCAACAATATTCCACCGATAAGGACTTTAGTGCTATCTGGAGTACGCTCACGAATGGCATGGACACAGTTCCGAATGCATTTTCAATCAAAGATGGATTTTTATTCCATGGCACTCAAATATGCATTCCGTGTGGCTCCTTCAGAGAATTTATTATTTCAAAACTTCATGGAAGGGGCTTAGCAGGACATTTTGGGTTTGATAAAACATTTGCTATAGTCTCTGATCGATTCTTTTGGCCTCGACTATGTTGTGACGTGCACAAAGTAGTGGCTCATTGTTGGACTTGTCAAATAAATAAGGGCACTAAACAACAAGCAGGTCTTTATACCCCCCCTTCCAATTCCAGATAAGCCTTGGCAGCACATTAGTATGGATTTTGTGCTTGGGTTGCCTAAGACCCTACGGCAACATGATTCCATCATGGTGGTTGTGGATCGCTTTCAAAGATGGCTCATTTTATCCCTTGCCACAAGACTTTTGATGCTTCCAAAACAGCGGCATTATTTTTACAAGAAGTGATTCGACTGCATGGTATTCCAGCCACCATAGTGTCCGATCTGGATGTTAAGTTCATGAGTTATTTCTGGAAAACTTTGTGGGCAAAAATGGGGACGAAACTACTATTCTCCGGTGCGTTTCATCCTCAAACTGACGGTCAAACCGAGGTGACCAACCGGAGCTTGGGGAACTTATTGAGGTGTTTAGTCGCCAACCATGCAGCAAGTTGGGACTTCATATTGCCACAGGCAGAATTTGCTTTCAACAACTTTGTCAATCGCTCCACTAGGTGCACACCATTTGAAGTGGTCTATGGTTTTCACCCTCACACTCCATTGGATCTCCACTCTTCGGGACTTCCTCCTCGACCAAGTGAAGCTGTGCTCGATTTTTTTGGTTACATGAAGGAGATTCACGAAGAAGTCAAGCGGCGTCTGGCATTCAGCACAGAAGCATATATGACCTCTGCAAATATTAAGCGGAAGAACAGGTACTTTGATGTTGGTGACATGGTTCTTATCTACCTCAGGCTAGAATGGTTTCCTCCTGGGAGCTTCAACAAATTACATGCTCGACGTGTAGGACCTTTTAAGGTGACCAAACGGCTAGGGCCTAATGCATATGTCATCGAGTTACCTACTAACTACGGAATTAGCCCTGTTTTCAATATTGAAGATCTTACTCAGTTTCATGGCTCGGAGGAACAAGTGCCAGCAACCACGGATCTACCTGCTCAACAAGATGCAATTATTCGTGTCACTCAAAATACAGCCCCAAGAGATGAAATTGTGTCCTTACTCGATCACCAGTTTGTTACTACCCGGCGTGGAGGATATTACAAATTTTTAGTACAATGGAAGAATCGTCCCTCGTCTGATTCCGTTTGGCTACAAGCTTTTGAGCTCAGGCGACTTCATCCCAATTTGTTTACTACCTATGTTCATCAAAACTTGCAGAGTCAAGTTCTTCCGAGTGGCTGGCAATTGATGCAAATGCAGAGCATAACTCCCAGGCGAAGACTGCTCCGTGAATCATGGAAGATGCAGATTCATTCGGCTGTTACATGGAAGATTAAGTTTTATTCGGCTATTACAATTCTTATCTATTGATTTCAAAATTCTGTTGCTAAGTTGTTGTTATTTCTTTCCTAATTTATTTCCGTAAGATTCTATTGCTATGTTAGCAATCCTTTCCTAGTTTCTTTCCTGATTTATAGCACAACATGTAATCCTTTAAGAGTTTTGCTACGTATAAGCAAGTTTGCGTACCAATCTGCGTACTAATCCTGTTGCCTTCATATTTTAAATCCAAATTAACAATGTTTTCAATAAAGTTTACTTTCTGACCAATCACATTGAATGGGTGCGCGTATTAGTGCATAGAATCGCTTACAACTAGATTTTTCCATCCTTTAAATATGGTACTGATGAAGAGAAAGGCAATTGTTGTTTTTGACAATATTGGATTTATTTCAAAATGAAGAGATTTCATTAGCAGAGAGATTCAGTTTGTATTTTATCCCATCTTAACGTCAACGTGAGGTTGGCTCTTGAGAGTTTGGACCAATGATCCATCGGTAGGAATCTTCTATGTCCCATATATGAAAACTTTTTTCTATGTTTTAACTACTTAGACCACATATTATCCATACAACAAGGACACGCAAAATGACATTTCGTACTCCATTTAGAGAAATCACCATATGCAGGCAAGTCATTGATTGTCAACATCAAGGCTGCACGCATCGTAAACATTCTTTTAGAGGAGGCATCGTAGGTCTTTGATCCGACCTCCCATAATTCCTTCAATTCTGCTATTAAAGGCTCAAGGTACACATCTATTTTCATAGAGGGCGAAGATGGGCCTGGGATTATCAATGATAACATGAAAGTCGATCGTTTCATGCACATCCAAGGAGGCAAATTATAAGGTATAAGCATAACTGGCCAAATACTGTGAGAAATGCTCATATTACCAAAAGGATTAAATCCATCTGCGGCTAATCAAAGTATGACATTGCGTGGGTCAGATGCAAAATCATTGCATTGTGAGTCAAATGTCTTCCAAGCTATCCCATCGACTGGATGTCATAATACACCATTATCTGTTCGACCTTTAGCATGCCACTTCATGTGTGAAGCAGTTTTCGATAACATAAAAAATCTTTGCAATCTTGACTTCAAAGGAAATCAACGCAAAACCTTTGCTGGGCTTCTTTTATTCCTTCCATCCGTATTAGTATTTTGCTTCCATTTTGAAGTTTGGCAAAGCATACATGTTTCTCTATTTTCATTATTCTTCCAAAACAACATACTACCGTTAGGATATTCTGGAATTTTTACGTATTCAAGACCTAAGTCACTCATGTACTTTTTAGCCTCATATGTATTCTTAGGTAACGATGCTCCCGATGGAAGTAACTCATTTAGAAATTCAAGAAGCTCTGCAAAGCTTTTGTTACTCCATCCGCCTAAACATTTCATATTCCACAAAAGTACAATAGCACTAAACATATTATGTTTTGTACACCCTTCATATAATGGTTCATCAGTATCTTTCAACATATTATAAAACTTTTGAACACCCTTATTGGTATCTTGAGAATTTTCATCTACCGCTTTAGCTTCCACACCCATTTCAAGCCCACCTCCAACCACTCCAGGTACAAACATAGAAAAAACATCTCGCAACATTGTATGCATCTCACTAGGTCCTTCTTGGCTTTGCTCATCATTGATGAGGGTATTAGTACCAACATTCATAGAATTTACCTTCTCACCATGAGCATGCCAAATTGTGTAATCCTGACAAATTCCATAGTAAATCAAGTGATTGTGCACCATATCGACCTTGAAATACTTAGACAAACAGCACTTTTTACATAGACAACAAATTAGCCCATCAATACCCATGTTGTCACTTGCAAACTTTAAAAACTCATTAACACCATCAACATATTCTTTCGTGTTCCGACGCATTGTCATCCAACTAGTCTTGTCCGTATTGATATTGAGTCAAATGATAGTGTAATTGGGAAGCTAAGAAATAAAGTTATATTATGATTAAGATGGACCTGTTAAGAAATAAGAAAGTAAATTGAGATTGATAAAATTATTAACTACAACTGATCTAGCTAGAAGACCTACAATATATACTATTTGTATTGAAGAGAATTATTGCAAATGAATCACTGAATCTTAGGAAAAGTGTGCGCATCACAACGACAAGGCCCACATAAATGATAAGGTAATCGTAGTATCAAGCCCAATCAAAATAAACAAGGCCCATCATTAAATGAAGCCTAACCAAACCCACACATTGGGAACGATTATGTGGCTTATAATTCACAGGGCATATACGTAATATCATGCATTAAACACATATATGTAATATCATGCATTTTTTGTTTATGTATCAGGCTTTATGAAAACAAGACTTTTTATTTGAAAGAGTAGTGCTACGTCTCTCGAGAGATGTAGCCCGAGGATGTCTCGAAAAGGTAAAAAATATTTTCCTAGTTTTTTATTTAATTTGATTCAATTTTTTGGTATACTTAAATATTTTTTAAAAAAGAAAAAAATTCACAGCATCATTAAAAAATACTTATTTAATCACTAAGTTAAAAAAAAAAAAACCATAAAAAATACTGTAGGGAGAAATGCTCAGGACCCATTATCGGGATCCCAAGCATTTCTCTTATTGAAATGTTCCCTTGTCTATATTTGCCCCCTTTCTTTATTTCATTTTCATTTCTTTTTTGTGGTTACTTTTCATAGCTTAGTTTGTTTTTCTGAGGGTCCCAAAAGCTTAGAATAATTGGAAGTGATGGGTATGATCATATAATTAATATACTAACACTTCCCCTCTCATGTGTGGATTAAACTTCTGCCTAATGATCATTACTGGGCCCAGCTACGAAGTATTTAATTGGAAGGAGATACAATTTGTTGTCAGAGTTTTTAGTTCAGAAGCATTGCTTTTAGTAGCCTGCTAAATTGCCAATTATCTGACCTAGTTTGTGATTTGTTAGTTCTACCTTGAAATGTATCTTCTTCTTTTTTTAGTGTCTGATGCTATGCACTTATCTTTAATCCTTTCATACTGTCATGGGTGCAGTGGGCAAGGCCTGAAGAGCGTGAAGGCTGGAATGCGAGGAGCTGCAGAAGTGGCTTAACCGAATTAACAGAAAGGAATAACAGAATTAACGAAACGAAGGATTTAGTTAAACGGTGCGTTTTGATCTTGTGAAGAATAAGTGAAACGGCGCGTTTTGCTTATCTGTTATATTCAGGCTTTGCGTTTTTCAATTGTTGTATTTCTGTTGCGTTTCATTCCTTATAGTTTGCGTTTTGGATATTATAAGAACTCACTGTTTTTCTTCTTCACATCTGCTGCTATAAAAGCAGTAGTGAAGCTTGTAACTGGCATCAAAGAATTAATTGAATTAGGTCATTCATTGGAGGTTGGGAATCCCTCGAAGATTCTCCTCAAGGTTCATTACGGAATCTTGATCAATCTGGTGTTGTTCTTGTCTAAGTGTGCTATCTTGGCTTCCTCTGTGTGAATCCGAGTGATTGGCATAAGGTTCCAGATTAACCCTTACACATACATTGACCATGTGGTATACTCGAGGAACTTATTGGCTATGATCCTCATTTTTTTTTCTTCGTTACAATATGAAGGCATTTTGCAAACAGAAATGCCGGCGGGATCTCCCATTTCCTTGATGGGGCTTCTGTTCTTATGTTTTTGGGCATTCTTCATAGAAGCATAATTCTTAAAATATAAAGACCCAAAACAGCCAGTGAATGTTCGAATCAAGGAATATTTAATGCGCAGGATGACTTTGGTGGAAAAGATTGGCCAAATGGTGCAGATTGACCGCAGTGTTGCATCAGCTGAGGTGATGAAGAAGTACCTCATTGGTAATAATCACCTATCATATTTATTTTCTGTATGTGACTTCAAGGGAAGAAAAACAAAGTTAAAAGTTTCGCATTTGTAGGTAATGAGCATTTAAAAGAAAATACTTCGTTTGGCAGGGAGTATCTTAAAGTGGAGAAGCGAGTGTTCCAGCTAAGGAGGCTTCTGCAGAGACTTGGATTAACATGGTGAATGAATACCAAAAGGGTTCTTTATCAGCTCGCCTCGGAATTCCAATGATTTATGGGATTGATGCTGTTCATGGCCACAACAATGACTGCAAGGCAACAATTTTTCCCCACAATGTTGGACTTGGTGCTACCAGGCAAGAAAAACGACCTGATATTAATATTTCCATCTTTTTTTTTTTTTTTATATTGGCACTGGGTGTCCTATAACAGCGTCTCAACTAATCCAACTAATTCCAGGGGTGCACAAGCCCTTGGCAAGGAGTTTTCCAATATTAATATTTCCATCTTTGTTTGTCCAGCCTGGTCTTAGTACTGAGTATTGAGGAAAACTTCTTTGTTCAACTATTACTGGTAAATGGCTAGTTTTGTATAAATTGTGAATTAATTTCATTGCTATAAAATTGCTATAAAATTGCTACTTATAATCATTTTATTGTCCATATGTTCAAATAGCTCCCTAGACAGTAATTTTCATTCGAAATTGTCGGATGCTGATATTGGTCGAAGTTGTTCATTTTAATGCTTTGTAGATGAAACAAATTGTTATAACGTATACCTAACAGCAATTAAATAAAATTAAAGTAAAGCTGGATGTATGAAGTTTGAACAACATCAAGAGCTAGTAGCTTTCACTAGAGGCTGAAGATGCAAAATCCATATTTGAAGATGAAGAAAAATGCTCAAAGGAAAAGGCATGGTTGATCAATAATTTGATTCCATTGAATTTATAAAAAAGTGTTGATTATAATCTGTCTTAAAAGCACAGACATAAGAAAGGGCAGGGAAATGCATTGGCATGTACTGTCGAATCCTGTGATGGATGATTGCAAGTATGCCAACAGTAGTTTTTTCCCATTGTGTTTCAATAAGAATCTATTGATGTCTATTTAATCAATCTTATCATTAAAATGTATCACCTGTTATCAAGCTTCCTTCTGATTGACCAGAGACCCTGAACTTGTTAAGAGGATTGGGGCTGCAACTGCACTTGAAGTTAGTGCTACAGGCATCCCATATGTTTTTGCACCTTGTATAGCGGTAACTAAGTTGAATCCATTCTACTGCTTGCTATCGGGATGACAGACTCTTCAACTGAAGTTGAGTCCTAAATACTTCTGCCTGTGCAGGTTTGTAGAGATCCTAGATGGGGTCAGTGCTACGAAAGCTACAGCGAAGATCCCAAGATTGTTCAAGCAATGACGGAGATTGTACCAGGGTTACAAGGGGACATGCCCACTAACTCGCCCAAGGGTGTTCCATTTGTTGCTGGAAAGTAAGAATCTTGGCAAGAACCTTTTCGTTTCTTTCTTTTTATTATTATTTTTATTATAGTTCAGAACATCAACTAATGATCAACTTGTTTAGGTAATTCAATGCAGAAGTTAATAATGATCATTGGATCTTAATTCACAAAGTTACATAAGTAGAATTCAATTGCTTTTTGGTAAATCCAAAACTGGAAAGTAGGATTCTTGTGTTATAAGAAAATATGTTATTTGTCTAGACAACGGTATGCATTTTCTACAGTCAGCTCCGAAGTTTAGGCTGGTCCATAATCATTCTTTAGTCTATATTGCATCATATAACTTGGTTACGCCCAAAGAATAACGCGGTAGTTGTAGCACAGTTTTGGAGTGTCGATTTCACAGACAGACAAATTAAAAGAATAGTAGAAGGAATAAAGAAACTAAAGAAAAATATGAAATAATTAATAGAGAACAAAGATTAATTTTAAATGTAAATTAAAGTGAGGCAAAGTGACTAACGGAGAAAATACTCAAATTTGACAAACAGTAGAGCGTCAGGAATCCCTTGCACAAATCTAGTATTTTAATTATTCTTAATTCATTGAATAACTCAATTGGGAACTCAATTCCCAAAATTTCCAATCGAAAGATATAGATTTATAAACCAAGATTAAACCAAATGTAAACCCTATGAAGAATCATTCACCACTTTTAAAATACATAAATTATTATCACTATTGAGAAAATCCAATGACGACAATATATTCAAGAAGCGATATTGCAGCAAAAAATTAAATCAATATAGATAAATAATTGATCCAAACATAATCAAAAAGCTAATCCATTCAATAGAAAAAGCATGACTAAATCCATAAACAGAATAAATTCTATGATTATTTGGAGAAGAGAATATCAACGATAAATTGAGAATGATAAAACAAAAGAGTTTTAGTAATTGAAAATCAAATACATAAATCAAAATAAATTAAAAATACCATCTAATGTGCAAGTTCATCCTTAGCCCTACTTGAGAAATTAGTTACCTATAAATATAATGGACAACAAAAATCTCAAGAGAAAAGTAAAGCAAACGGTGGCCATGACAAATAAATTCCTCTCTTCCTCCTAATGATATACTTATATAGGGTAGGAAAGAAACCCTAATATCTTCATGATTCCCGCCTAGAAAAATTGCCTAAATGTTAGGACTTATCTTGGCAGCCACATACGTGCTTCAAAAATTCGAATTTGGAAATTCTTATTAGAGACAAACTCGTAGCCCTTTAAGTTAGCTTTCCAACACATCTATAATCGTATCAATCCAATATGTAAATAGAAAGCTACGTTCAAAATACTAAAGTATATCCAGATTGTCTCCTAGAGCATGTTGAACTCTGACTATTTCTCTTTATCCGAATTACTCTTAAACCCCATCATTATCCTTATTTGAAGAGTCCTACACTTATTGAAAGTTCTTAGGTTGTTCCAATTCTTGCCCATTTGAAAGTCCTTTGAATTTGACTGGGTTTTTTACTTACTCTTTTATAGTCTCTAAAATTAAACATAAAAATATACTTAGAAGTATCTCAAAGTAAATAGAAACTCAATTCAAGAATACACATTAATTCCTATAATTTCTATTTATATTTTAGTGTTATAGTCCAATAACAGGGTATTTAAAGTGCACTTTCATGCACTCATCATAACTACCCCAAATCCTTGTCATGTTTTGTCTGTAGTAAAATCCACCCTTCTCTCTCACAGTGCTGGTACACCTATAGTCAATTAGGAAGGCCAAATGTAAACCTTTAATTTCTGACGTGAACTCTAATTAGTCTATTACCTTTTTTTTTGGGGGGGGGGGGGGGGGGGG
>QEOT01008514.1:180237-213262 GCA_003123785.1 Pterocarya stenoptera | reverse complement strand
GGGAAATCGGTGGGATTTTAATATCTGTCTTTCTTGGTGATGGTGGATTTATAACGGTCACTTGAAAGTAACAGCTTTGGACCTATATATTTGGTTGAGGACCAAGTGTTATGGAGTATGGACCATGGATCCTCTAATCATGTTTACAAAGAAACTAGAATAAAAAAGAGCAATATTTACAAGAAAAGTATAAAATAGGACCACTACTGTTTCTGTAGTTTGAGATCTGACCCAATTATTTAATATTGTTCGTTTGGTCTTTCATAATCATAATATAGATGGTGTTCCAGGATTTGTTTCTGCGTTTTACCATTGTGTACCCCCAAACTGCCAATTAGAATTACTTACAAGATCATCTCAGGTTCCCAGAAAGTCTCTAAACAACTTTACCTTATTAAGCTGTTACTTCCAATCGTTCTTGCTTTCTTTTGCACAGATACAAGGTTGCAGCTTGTGCTAAGCACTATGTGGGTGATAATGGAACAACAAATGGCATAAATGAAAACAACACGGTGATAGACAGACATGGATTGCTCAGCATACACACGCCGGGCTATTACAATTCCATCATCAAGGGTGTTGCGACCATTATGGTCTCATACTCCAGCTGGAATGGGATTAAGATGCATGCTAACTATGATCTTGTCACTGGCTTCTTGAAGAACACTCTCCGTTTTGGGGTAAAAAATAAATTCGTGAATTTACATGTCATTTGTCAGATTGAAAAGAGCATCTGGGAGCAACATACGAATCTTGTGACTTGTTTCAGGGTTTTGTCATCTCAGATTGGCAGGGTATCGACAGAATCACCTCTCCCCCTCATGCTAACTACTCATATTCTATCCAATCAGGAATTCATGCTGGCATTGACGTAGTTAGTCAGCGACCGATTATGTCACTGCTTAGTCAAACTCACGTTAATGTGACCTATTATGTTAGCAGTTTGGTGTTCTTATGTTTGCTATGGACATATTGCAGGTCATAATTCCCTGCAGCTATACAGAATTCATTGACGGTCTAACCTACCAGGTTAAGAATAAAATAATCCCTATGAGCAGAATTGATGACGCAGTAAAGAGAATTTTGCGTGTCAAGTTTGTGATGGGCCTATTTGAGAACCCATTGGCGGATTTCAGCCTCGTCCACCAGCTTGGAAGTCAGGTTAGTAGCTCATTATGTTTAATTTGACCCCTCACAAACAACAGAAAGATCCTTACACCATTTATGCTACTGCACTTTAAAGGAGCATAGAGAATTGGCTAGGGAAGCTGTTAGGAGATCACTTGTGTTGTTGAAGAATGGTGAATCTGCAGACATGCCATTGCTACCCCTTCCCAAGAAGGCATAAAGAATACTTGTTGCTGGCAGCCATGCTGACAATTTAGGTTACCAATGTGGTGGGTGGACAATAGAGTGGCAACAACCTTACTAGTGGTACATTGAAACTCAAACTCATCCTTTTAGACGAGCTATTATTAACATGCACCTGGTACATAAAAAGAAAAACGAAAAAGAAAAATTCACCCTTTTGCATGAACCTGAACCTTCTCATGAGCAGGTACCACAATCCTCAAAGCCATTGAAATACTGTTGATCCAAAGACCAAAGTAGTCTACAAGAAGCAGCCGGATGCCGATTATGTCAAGTCCAACAAATTCTCCTATGCCATTGTTGTAGTAGGAGAACTCCCATATGCAGAGACTTTTGGTGACAGCTTGAATTTGACAATCCCCGACCCTGGCCCAAGCACCATAATGAATGTCTGTGGGGCTGTGAAGTGTGTTGAAGTCGTTATCGCTGGCCGTCCTGTTGTGATCCAGCCATATATTTCCTCAATCGATGCCCTGGTTGCTGCGTGGCTTCCAGGAACCGAAGGCCGAGGAGTCGCCGATGTTTTATTTGCTGACTATGGTTTCACCGGCAAGCTTCCACACACATGGTTCAAGACCATTGATCAGCTTCCATTGAATGTGGGGGATTCACATTATGACCCCCTCTTCCCATTTGGATTTGGTCTCACCACAAAACCTGCCAAGGCTAATTATGAAACGATTCCGGGGACTTTCATGTAGTTCCAGGACATAATTACATTTGTTATAATGCCAAAAAAATAAGTTCCACTCAATGGGACTTCGATTATCGATTGTTTCAAATAGAACAATTAATTATAATGCAGCACCCCATAATTCACAGTAGTAAATTTCTATGTGCTTGAGATATCCTCTGTGAATTCTCCACAAGAAGGACCATAATCGTATGATGAACTTATATCATTCTTTTAAAATATCAAAGTTCAAAACTTATTTAACTTCATCTAATGAATCTGCTAATGCCACTTAGGATGAGCATTCCTGTACTTGACTAGATTTGCATTCCCTTCTATACAGCGTGTAACTCTAAAAATGTTTGTCAAAGAAACACAAAGGTTACCTTGCTGTTATTTCATTTGAGGATCGTGCATGGAGGATGGAGGAGCTCAAGACCTTCTTTCTCAATACTCTCCTCCTTCGAACAGCTTCTAAAGACTTGCATGGGCTTAATTTACAGACTTTCATGTATATATACCCCTTCTTCATCGGTGAATCTTTTGTTTAGATACTGTGTAGGTGGATTGCGTGTAATATCCAGTTGATTAATTACTAATTTAATAAATACTATTTACAAAATGGGTGCCAGTTGACTCACTGGATTTGAATCTAGATCTACATCTTATATATCATTCAGAAGCTAATAACATAAATAGATATATAATAATACAATTCTGCTACAGGTAATCGGCATTGGGTACCTTTAGGGGAATTGGCTTGCCACATCAGTCAATATATTTAGGAAAAGAAAAACTAGAAGAAAGTGGAAGGAGGGAAGAAAGTTTTCAGATTTCAAGAGGGAAAACCAAAACAGAGGCGGCGTTCTCGTCTTCGAGTCTGGAAGAAGGAAGAGCTCTGCGTGGGTGTCTCCATGGTAGATCTCTGTGGTGTTGGTGTCTCTGTGCCCGTCTCATTTCATGTGGGTGTCTCCATGGTAGATTTATTCAACTAGTATGACTTTGTTGATGGAACATTAAAGTATCGGAGAATGTTTACTTATACCACTACATGGCCATAAGTTCGCTTGTTTTGCTTCGTTTCTTCCATTTCTGAGCGAGCAAGTTTAGAGTGTGGGTCTCCTCTTTCTACTATTCTTTTCATATATTGAAAGTTTATAGTAGGAAATGATCACCTCTGTTGCTCACAAGCTATGCCCACAACCCCCAGCACCAGCATGGTTGATCTCCTACAGAAGCATTTGAGATGATGATCATTTACCCAAGTCATAAATTTATATTATGCACGGAAATCGTCATACACATCATAAAGGCTCACAAAAAAATATATGCTTATCACATACTCAAGAAACATGTCCATTTTTAAATGAATTGGAAAAAGTTTCTTCAACTAAATTTGAAGGAAAATTCTATTCATATTATTTTAGGAGAATTAGGTATGTTTAATATTTCAGTGATTTCACTTATAATGCAATCACTTCTCTAAATAAAAGTATTACCCATTTCAAGTCAGATGAAGAGTTAATACAGAATGAAAAGGGCTTGAATTTCCTAACAATATTAATCCATCTTCAAAAGGCTTTAAGAGGGAAATTTCGGCATTTCCCCACTAAACAAAAAAAAAAAAAAATGGCAGTGATTCATGGAAAAGCAGTAACTTCCAACGTCATTTTTAGATTTGAATTTAAAAATTATAAGAGGAAGTAATGGTTTATGAACTTCAAACCCCGATTAAAATCATTAATGTTCTACATCAAAGAAGTAGTTGTATTCTTCAAATAATTACCTATCAATATCCAACAGCCAACAGAGAGAGAGAGAGGCCGCTATAATATTTGCAGACAGACATGAAAGAACTCCATGAAGTAGCAAACGTCATTAATCCAGGTCAAGGAATTCCATTCTTTTCCTCATGGACCCATTTAGTTCTGTAGCTTCCATTTCTGCTTTATGTGCCTGTAAAATTTTAAGAAAAAATATAAATATCAGCCATTGTGCAGCTACAATCCATCGCACACCCCACGTGTCGGTTTATGGTTGAGTATTGCATTTCCCTCTCTCAGACTCAATTCACAACAGAACTCAATTCAAAACATTGGACGACGCGGGGGTGGGAGTGGAGGATGGGCGACGTGAGGGTGGGGGTCGGGGAGAGGAGGGCGATTCGGGGTGGGGGGTGACAGGGGGAGCTGGGCGACACAGGGAGTGCGGCGTTGTGCAAACGGAGGAACGTAGCCGGTGGCAGCAGGCAGGGAGACAGGTGGGCAAAGGAAGATGACACGGGTGAGGGAGGATTTTCGTAAGCCAAATTCGAATTGGGGTTTGGGGAAGAAAACACTACCAAGCAGCAATTTTTACAAAACACACGTTTTGGATTAAATAAAGCAGCACCCACGTAGGGTGTGCAATGTGTGCACCCGCTACAGTGGTTGCTCCCTAGAAGAACTCAAATTTTAATGTAGTTCAAAGAGAGAGAGAGAGAGAGAGAGAGAGAGTGGAAGTCCAATGAAGAAAAAAAATACAGGGCAAAGCATGAACCGCCTCAAAACACTTCTTGTTAGTAAATTAGATAGCATTATAAACCTAGATATGCTGCTGTGTGGTCCACAATTCTACATAAAGAAAGAATCTCTTTGAGAAGAATCGTTGAGCTAGTTACCTCATGTTTGTGTTACATCTAGAAGCTTAGAAAAATATAGTGATACAAGAACAAAAGGCACTCATCTATAAAAATCTACAATGTTGCTCTATCTATGGGTTATTTGAAGGCAAGGGATGATTGCTCGTGGTCTGTGGGAAGCAGATTCAAATATGTGATGTTGCTCTGTTTGCTCTGTCTGTGATGAAGGGAAGGGAGGGAGAAAGCAAAGACTCAGTGAGATGGTGTATATGAAACGCATCGTTTCATTTGTACACATGGAGGGACAGATACGCGGGGGCTCCTCCTGCAGGGTGCAAATAGAGTTTTTCATAATAATAATATTCAGTTTACTTTATAATTTTTAATTGTTGGGATTTAGTGTCTTTTTATCCTTATACATCTCATTATTTATATAATATCTATATAATTAGTGGCACGTAATTTGCTATTTGTAGATGTAGAAGGACCTTGTATATTAAGAATCAGGGGGGGGGGGGGAGAGAGAGAGAGAGAGAGAGAGAGAGAGAGAGAGAGAGAGAGAGAAAAGGTGGGCTACCGAAATTCAACCAGCCTAGACCTAGAGTGTCAGAACTAGGCTATAAGGACTGCGCCAGTGCAAGGGGGGACAAACCACCAATCAAGTGTGAATGAAAGATAAAGGTGAGAGCCACTCCATTGGTTTGGTGAAAATAGCCACATGTGTTGCAGAGTGTAGCTGGTCCAACGGAAGGACAAGCAGCACCATCTAGAAACACTGGCAGACACACCTTAGCATAGGGTGTAACAAGGACTTACTTGAGAAGAGACTAAGGATTGGACATAAGGCAAGCCAAGGACGCGCGAACCATGCCTTGCTAGTTTGTCTCTGTTATCCTGCAGTAGAATGATCTAGACTAATGGACTCTTATGAGGACGTCTGGAGTCAAAAGGATACCGACAATCCCGTTTTATAAAAGGCTTATGGTAAAAGCCAAAATCTCACTTTTGAGATTGTAAACACCTAAGAGCCAGTGGAGTCAAATTCTTCAAAGAAAGCCTATGTTAGTTTTGGCTATAGCGGGTTTCTCACACTAGATGTGAGCATTTGTTAATTCTAATGGACTTAGATATGAGCTAATGGACTTAGAATGAAATTTACATAGGTATGCAAATTTTGGTAAGTTTTGGAGCCCGTTTGTAATTTTTAAAAGTTTAAAGGTTAATTTGTAATTTTCCTAGAGTTAAGGAGTAGTTTTGCAAATGAAGCTCTAAGTTAGTCAATAGTTTTGCAAATGAAGCTCTAAGTTAGTCAATTCTGTTTCTATGTGGCTAAGTAAGAAATTCTAACCCTATAACGTCTCTCATTTCAGTCCACGCTACACTTTTATCTCACACGAATATTTGTAAGTTAGCTTCTAACTTACCTGAGGTGTATTTATGTATGTGGGATGGTAAGATCCATGCAATAAATCCATGTTAAATTTTATGCTTGTTTATTTGAAATGTTTATGCCATGCCATGCCATGATAAGCATCAATCATGGATATTGTCACATGTCATGATTGCCATGATATGAAGCATACCAGTTTGTTATGAAATTTTTTTCTAAGTCAAGCACGAATTGATAAGCTATCATGGCAACCCCATGAGATAAGATATCATAACAACCCCATGAGATAAGACATCATGGTAATCCCATGAGATAAGACTAAGGCATCATCGTAATCCAATGAGAAAAAACATCATGGCAACTCCATGAGATAAAACATCGTGGCAATCCCATGAGATAAGATATCATGGTAACCCCATGAGACATTATATCATGTATGAGTCTGTTTTATGTAAGCAAGCATGTCATGAACTACAAAAAGCTCTAATGTTATCAAGCCATGTTTTTACATTAGCAAGTCCATGTCTATCATGCATACATGTCATGTTTACTATCTTGCATGCTTAATATATTGTTGGTAGCTTATAAGGATAACTTGGTGAGATTTGTAAAAATCTCATTGTAGTAGTCTCAACTATCATTCTCTCCTAAATGGTAAAAGTTGTATCAGGGATCGATAGAACCAAACTGGACGAGAGTGAAATTGGCACTGGCCAAATGGCCTGAGATGAGTGAAACCAACTTCACGGTGGGCAGTTGTTTTCAGCTAATAGAGTACTATATTGAGATTAATATGCTTCTGGTTAGAAGTATCGAAGGAGTTTTGGAAGGGAATCCTGAGCCCCAATGGAAACCAATGTGTGAAGAGTTTCTCACCCTTGAGAATCATTTTCTTCTAGCCAACCATTTAATGGAAGTCAACTTGAAATTATTAGACGAGATCATAGAGATTTTGGGAGGTAAATGATAAGGATTAAGACCTTATAACCTGTACAATATGCTTCTCTTGTAAGGTTTAAAGAGCGTCCATATTTTGGGACCCTACTTTTGTTATATGGATGTTTTAACTTAATATTTTGGATGATCGATGATTTTTTATATGTGAATGAGGTGTAAGAATGTTTTGGGATTAGTATTCTAGTACAAAGTTGTTGATAAAAATAAAATAAAATCATCCCATGCGTTTATTGCATATTGTTATAATCATGCTAGGTGCATTGCATTTTAACTGTCATGAATGAGGGTATATAATTTTATGTTGCATGTCCTAACGTTTCAAGCTCTGTCAAATCACAAGCGGAGTTTGGGAGGCATCACAGTTCCTCCAAGGAAAACATCCACCACTTGAGTCTCTGGGGCATCTTCGTCGACTTCTCCTAGTTGTGTATTATTTTAAATTTTTCTAATTGAATATTTCATTTTAGGACAAAAGTTACATGATGAATGTAAATTTTGGTAAGATTTGGAGTTAGTATGGAAAATCCTTATTTTAGGAACAAGATTGTAATTTCTCACAAGTAGAGTGGTAACTTTGCAATTGCCTAGATTTCGCTTAGAATCGGACGAACTCTGAAGTGCGGGACATGACACTCAAGGTTACTTGCCCCTATTCATGATAGCTAAAGATGTAATGCACCTACAATATACCTAACCGTATGCAAAATACGTAGTAGATAATGTTTTTTGAATAAATAACATTGTACCAGAAACTATATCCCAAAGACAAAATCTATTCATCATCCCCACACACCACACACAACACTTATTTATTTATTTATTTTTATTCTCTTACCAAATGTGTGGTATATGGATGATAAGTAGAAGAATTCGATAAGTTTAAGAAGAATAAAACCAAAAAAAAAAAAAAAGTGTGGTGTGTGGTGTGTGGGGATGATGAGTAGCAAAACTCGGATAGCTAAAATCCTATCTATGAACTGGAGAACTAAAACCAAAATCTCATCGTTGTCGCATTGGGGTCTAGTGGACCTCATCCAACCTGTCCTCAGCTGGTTCTCCAAATCCTGGCACATAGTCTACTATTCCGAGGAGAATGGTAGTTGGGACTATCAAGTAAGATTTGATTACAAAAATCAGCAAGTCAACTATCAACTTAAGCAGTATACAAATGAATGCATGACAGTAAAATTCCATGAATGCGTCATGATATGGACATGAATATGTGCGACATAACTTGACAAATAGCATGACATGACTTGACATGAACTGAACTTGACATGAACTTGAAATTTTGTTCAACATATATATGGTTAATTAAACATGAAAATGAGGATGCTAGATAGGTACCCTTAAGCCATGTGCTCCTGCCAGTATCGCATCACATCACATGCGTTTGTGCCAGTTGCGAGTACGTCATGATAACCAAACTGATTAAAAACTGATAAACATGAGGTTGACAGCACCGATCCACCAGCATTGGATGCATGACTTTGCTCCGGCAACCCGTTTTTTAGTCTCATTGGAATCTTGTTGACGATACTTTGTCAATCCAAAAAATTCCACACCAGTTTAAACACTTCAGCCTGGACAATGGAGTTCTACTAGGATAATACCCCACCCTAGTACTTGGGGTCATTATAAAAATAAAAGACTACACTGACTTAAAAATATTTTTCGTGACATACTCTATGCATGTGACATGACTTGTAACAATGGACGTGTGACAGATGGCATGACATAACGTGGCATGTAGTAGATAAGCATGTACTTGAAATAATTGTCATGACATGGCATATCAGAAAATTTATAATAATCATAAGTGACAAAAATATGACATTTATGGGCTTACCATCATATATACATAAATATACTGGAAGTAAGTTAGAGGCTAACTTACAGTGATTGTAGTGTAACGTATGTAAAATGGTGTGAATTGAAATGAGATATATTTTTCAAATTTATAATATCTCATCAAAGATGAAACAAACAAACACAAAGACTCACTAACTTGAGGCTAAATTGCAAAGTCACCCCTACATGTGAAAAATTACAATTTTGCTTATGAAATAAGGATTTTGCATACTAACTCCAAATCTTACCAAAATTTATATTTATCATGTAAATTTTATCCTAAACCCAAATATGCAATCAGAAAATTTTAAATCAAAATAAAATTGTACAAATCATGCTTGGGTCGATTCACCTATAGGCCAAAAACAAGGTTTTTGTTGCATCTAGACCAAGCATCCACAACACGTTTATGCCAATTTTTGTATCACAAAAAAATCACACCCTAGGTTCTAAAATCATGCCAATACATCAACATATACATGCCATAAAAATCCAAACTCATTATAGCAAAACAAAGCCAAACAATAAAGTTCTAAGTCAAGTATAACTATCTCCTGATGTTCTAGGTTTAACATCTTCCAAACAACTCCAAGGACTACAAAATTCCATAGATAAATCTCCTAACATGTTCAATATTCAAACCTAAGTGATAGTATGCTTAATCAATAACCAAAAATCACAAAACTTTACATAGAACAATCGGTTTGCACTAAAGCATCAAAACCAAGTATGACATGCTTTTGATCTTGGAATAAAATACTAGATCCTTGATTTTCATGCAATAAAACTCCAAGAAAAATAATCATATACTTCACATTCAAGTTCTAACTTGTTCGTAGAAACAAACCTAGCATCACATGGCAAGGATCCCATCAAAACATAACCATCAACCCGAAAGCTTCAAGTTTGAGTTCTAATCAAACCTTTGCATGGAAAACATCTCCTAAAGAGATTTAAACCAATTCTCTTAGAAACCAAACTCTTGAAACATAAGCAAAAGACTTGAGAACATCATATACGAATTTCATAGCAATTGGTCTAGGTTTCTAGAACCAACAATTATCACAACATCAAAACAAAAACGATTTTGTGTGTTCCAATTTCAACTTCAAAGAAAATGTGTATAACTCTTTAATTAAAATACTAACATGATTTAGATTGACTCTTAAAATGTATTAAATATGTTAGCATTTCATCATATCAATATCTACCCCTAACATTAACAAAAAACTTCATCAAAACTTCAAGATTTCACACCATCATGGAAACTATCGCCCAACATGACCTTTACATGTTCAAATCCAATTTTCACCCATAATACTCCAAAAAAAATTACCAAAATTTTATCAGTGTAAACTAGAATAAGATATGAACAAAAGACAAGAAGGAAGTTTCATGAGAGTAGACTTACAAAGGGCTAGAAAATGCAATGAAAGAACTGCCAAGAAAATTGACGGAAGCTTTCACTCTAAATCCCACCAAACAAGTGAATGAAAAAAACCAAAGGGTGAGGAAAATGCATGGGGTGTCCTTTGTAGGGAGAGAGCTAACATAGGGGCTGAGTGACCTCTTGATAGGAGGTTTTGTAGCCAAAAATAGTGAGTAAAACCATGGGCTACTCAGCCCATGGTATCGAGCTGCTGTAGCTAAGAAAGGTGGGCAGATTTGGGTGGCTTTTTGGCCTCCCATACATGCCCTATTTGGGCTAACATGTCAGCCATAGGACTTCTTGGGTTGGGGGGGGGGGGGAGTTTACACAAGAAGCATTACATTGGAGCTAGTTTTTGATAGGCCAAAACTGGCCTCAACTTAGGGTATATTTGGGGTTTGGTTTATGGTTTCGGTTTGATCAAACCCAAATCTAAATTTTCTTGGCTGAATGAAATTTTCAAGGTATAAAAGAGTGAGTGAGGGTGTAAGAGTATGTATTTGAGTGGTTAATAGCATGTGAAAGTGATTTAATCAAATGATTAATCACTTAAGCAAAGTCGACCAATTTTGGGCTGGGAAACCATTTAGGGTTTTGGTTTCCTCTATGGATTCTGGAGTTTCAATTGGATTATATTGGTTTGGAATTTGACTAGGGTTAAAACTCTCTTTTGGATGGCCACAAAGTGATTGGTTGGATGGAATAATGTTTGGCTTAGATAGAATGATAACATTGCTTGATTTACTTTCCATTCCCTCACATTTCCATCTCATGGTTCCGGTCCTACACTATTCACGAAGTGTGAGTAGGATCTTGTCAAGTGTCCAATAAATACTCCTCAATGCTGTTTTGGACAATCCACATAGTGATTCGACAATCATCTGAACTGGGTGCCATGTGATGTTATCTCGGGTGTTAACTATTTACCTAAAAATTTGTGAAAATTATATTATTGCACCATAAAATCCTAAATAATCATATGAGGCTAGTGGTGCAAATCTTTTTGCAAAATTCGAATCGTAACTACCTCGAATAAATCAAAAGGCACTTCCGAGTGCTATTCACTTCGGAAATGAAAAGGCCCTTCCCTCACCATAGCAGGTACAAAACCAATTATGTTGAGAGACTAAAATCTAAGTGGTTTCTCGATTCATGAAATCTTTCCAAGGTTTCACAACTTTCTTAAGGTCTAAAGAAATTCATCCACTGAATTTCTGGTAGGCTGTTACAATCATATTCTTGTCACTTATAATTATTATAAATTGTTATAATACGCCATGCCATGTCAATTATTTCAGTACATACTTATCTGTTACAAGCCATGATATGCCATGTCATGTGTCACACGTTCATTTTGTTACATGTCATGCCATGTCACATGCATTGAGTAAGTCATGAAATATTTTCTTGTCATTTAGAGTATTTTGTTTTTATTACGACCCAAAGTGCTAGGATGAGGAGTTATCCTAGTAGAACTCTTTTGTCCATGCTAGAGTGCTTAAACTAGTGTGGAATTCTCTTGGTTGACAAAGTATGGTCAACAGACTTCGAATAGGACCTAAGTAACTAATTACCAGAGCAAAGTTAGGCACCTAACACCAGTGCTGCCAACTACATGTTTATTAATTTTAAATCAGTTCAATTATTATGATGTACTCATAGCCGACGCAGATGCCTGTGATGTGATGTGGTACCGACAGGACCTCAAGGACCAAAAGGACCCATGTAGCATCCACATGTTTAACGTTTAATGAACCATGTATATGTTGAACAAGGTTCTATGTTCATGTCAAGTCATGTCATGTTCCGTTTAGTCAAGTTGTCACATGTGCAGTCACGTTATTTTCAAGTCAAGTACATGTCATGCTATTTTCCAAGTCATATCATGCATATTCATATTCATGTCGCGATGCATCAATGCCATTTTATTGTCATGCATGCATATGCGTACTATTGGTAGCTTAGTAGCTTACTTGGTGAGATTTGCAAATCTCACTTGGTAGTCCCAATTATCATTCCCTCCAAAATGGTAGATGATGTGTCAGGATCTCGAGAACCCACACACGACAGACTGGATGAGTTTGAATAGTTCACAGCGAGACGGTGATGATGAGGAACTGATAACTTCGATTATCCACCTTTTGGATGTGATTCTAGACATGATAGTTGAGTTGCATGAGTGGCTTCGCGATTTAGTACATTTGTTTCATTTTAAGTCTATATTTATGGAGTGCTATCTCTAGTACTTATTTTGTTACAGATTTGTTTGACAAGTGTTGTAACCCTTTTCGATATTTGTTTATCATGTGAATTTATGAAGTATGTTTACATTTTTTAGATATAGTACTTATGGTACATTGTATTGCTCAAAGAAGAAAAATTCTCCACTGTGAATATTGCATATTGTTAGATGCATACTAAGTGCACTGCATCTTTAATTGTCATGAATAGGGGATATGTAACCTTGTGTTGTATATCCCAACGCTTCAAGCTCCATCAAATCCCAAGTGGGGGTTGAGGGTATCACACCCCTGGCAAAAACTACTAGACCAACTTTCAACTACTTCAATTACATTGGTTGTCAATAGAACTCGACCTCTAACTTGAACTTAACTCCTTGTGATGTTGGAAAAGACATCAATTCTGAATATCATAACTGATGATCAAGATCATCGATTATTGGTCAAGGGTTAATCTTCGAAGTGGGACCTTCCTTAGCACATTTTGATTGATAGGCATGTTGGATGGCACTTCACTAAGTGTCTTTGAAAAATCCCACTATTTATTCCTTAGCTTCGATGTTGTATATAGTACTTATTGTATTTATGTTTCATAAAATGAAATGATGATATTTTATGTTTAATATTATGAAATGATGTTTATGAAATGAAATGGACTGATGAATGAAAACAATGGAAAGGAAAGGACTAAAAGGAATGAAAGAAAGAAAACAAAAGAAAATGAATGTTTTAATGTATGAAACTACGTAATAGCTAATGAATGAATGAATGATGGTACCAATGGATGGGCAAATTGCAATATTGTGCAAGTAGTACTGGTAGTGCACCCAATACTTCTCCTTTATTGAATGGATTCCTAACTTAGGGCCCACAGCGGAGTCTGGTCCAAAAGACCATAAACCCTAACCCACAGGGCTTAATAGTGTGTACTAACCAATAAAAAATGCTTAGCTCTTTATAAAGAATGTACACGATGTGAGAAATTTTTTTATAAGGAATGAAGACATTTTTAAAGAAAAGCTCCACCTTGTAATGATTTCAAATATATATATATATTTTGTAAGTAGAGGAATGAAGAATGTATGAATAAAAACCTTTGTTAATATACATGTTTACCTATGAAGTAATGCTTATTGAGTATTCCAACTCATTTTATTTTTATGTTTGCCCGTCCCAGGAATGAAATGTGGAGAAAGCATTTAGATAGAGGAAAATGTGACAAAAGTCTAGGCATGTTTTATTGAATGTATGAACTCATGTTTTGTAAAAGGACTTTGTAGTTTAATTTTAACTAATTCTACTATGCTTATTAAAAAAAAAAACTAATTCCACTCCAAGCTCATTTTTAAATTTTTAAACAAATTTCAATTTTAATTATGGAATATTTTATATCATGGGGAGGAAATAAAATATTTTAAAATTTTAATTAATTCTCGTCCCATTTTCCAAAATCATTTCTTAAAGTCCAACCATAAGGACGAGCGTTATAGGTGTGACACTCTTAAAGCCCCTTCTACTAATTTTCACAAGTTCCTCTTGTATTTTAGAGAAGCTAAAATCTGTCAAGAGGTGTGAGGGATTTAACATTTGAACTGGGAGTTTGATCCCGCGCTTTAAACCACTAAAAAAAATTCAACTTATGGGAACCCGATAGTCTATGAAGCCTATTTAGACAAAGTCTCAAACTCCACCTTATACTCCTCCACTAACCCTGTTTACTACGGCCTAGTAAGGGCCTCCATGGGATGGTCATAGGAGCTTGGGCCAAGACTAATTAAGAAGGTCTTAACAAAAGAATCCGAATTTGTGAGGTTGCCAAACTCTTCTAGATCTTGAAACCACACAAAGGCGTTCCCTTCCATGTGAGAGGAAGCCAATCACAATTTGTGGTAAGGCAATGTATTGTGGAACAAGAAATTGGTTAACTTTGTACAACCAAACCAAAGGCTCATCACCCTGAAATTGGTTAGCCTTGTACAGCCAACCCAAAGGGTCATCATCATAGAATTCGACTGCCTCTTGAGTGCCAGCAGTCTATTTCCAATGTCTTTAGCTGGGACTCAATAGACTTCTGGAACAAATTCAATCTATCTTGCAACTGGTTGATATGTGTGCCTCTTGCCATGGTGAAGGAAATTAATTGCGAAGGATCGATTATCGTCGGGGGGGGGGGGGGGGGGGGNGGGGGGGGGGGGGGGGGGGGTGGCCGCACATTTGCTGAAGCACTACAAAGACCCCTTCCTGCTGCAAAATTCAAACTGTCTTTGAGAAAACCATAATTGACTAATGGGGCGTTGGGCTTTGTCTTTTTAGATGTGGAGATGGATAGGGCGGCAAAAGAATTACAATTTGCCCTGGTTCTAAAGTTTGTGTCGAAGAGGCCTTCCATAGACGTGCTGCGGCTACAGATCATCAAAACGTGGGGCTTTTCCGAAGTCCCTATGATTAACTTTATGGATGAGGTGCATGTTCTATTACATTTGGCTAATGAGAAGGATTACTTGCATGCGTGGGCAAGGTAAGGAAGGATGGTGGCCGGTTGCCAATTTTGTTTATTTAACTGGTTGGTAGAGTTTCATGTAATGAAGGAGTCTTCCATTGTGCCACAATGGATTTTTTTGCCTGGACTGCCTTTGCATTTATATTATATGGATTTTTTACAGATATTGGCCTCTCGGTTTGGTCGATTCCTTGGATCAGATAATGCGACTTTATATTGTACTCGGGCCACCAGGGCGAGAATGTGTGTGGAAGTGGATCTCCAAGATGATCTTATAGATGGTTTTCCTTTGGTTATATGCCAAAAACAGATCTGGCAACAAGTAAAGTATGAGAAGAGGGGATTTTACTGTATGGAATGTTTTAGAAAAGGGCATACGGCGGTGGTTTGTCATTCCGACGTAAACACTGGGGAAAAAATTGATAGAAAAGAGGGGATGCGAGGACTAGGAAAGGATGGGGAGGATCAAGTTTGGAAGGTAGTGGGTCGGAAGGGTGACGTGGTGGGCCCTTCTGATGATACGAAATAGAGCATGGAGGAGGGGAGGAATGGTGCTATGGTGAGGAAGGAGGGAGAGGTTCATGAGGCTGATATAATAGAAGAGGATGGGCAGCAATGTATTCTGGTGGCAGGGCCAATCATTGAGGAAGGGAGGACATCTGAGGCGGGGAGGAACAAGGAAGTGGAGAGCGTATTGTAGGCCTCACTGGTAGTGGAGGGGAACTAGTGCAGACTAATGATGTAATGGTGGGGGATGATTTGCAGTCATCCAGAATGGAACATGGGAAGTTCCCTTGCATCCTCTCAGCAATGAATCCCATCTAGGAAAATAATGCTATAGAATCTTTTGGTGTCCAGGAAAAAAGTTTGAATCAGGACGTTGATGCAATGGTATCTGAAAGTGATGAAGAGGAGTGTGAGGAAGTGTGGTGTGATGCCGATCCCAGAATTGCACCCAAGAAATCCTTGTTGAATGCAACAAATAATTATGAGAAGGTAACAGAGTCTGGAGCCGATTTTTCAATCCACTCGAAGGAGGGACATCAAAGTCCTAGTAAAGGGCAAATGGTGACGGGCTATTTATTTGAGCGGGATGGCAGTGAAACATCCTTATTAAGAGGAAAAGAAAAAATGTGTGAGTCGGATATGGAACATTGGTTGGTAGAGAAGAAGGTAACGGAGGAAAGGACAGTGCGGAAGTCGCAAAGGGTGCAAACCCGCTCTCATAAATTAGACTTATGATTGCCAATGGACAGCTATGTATTCGGGATTACTGGTATCAAAATAATTGGAACACATACTTACTAATAGACTTGGTGGGAGCTGCTAGATCAGTGGAAATTATTCAAAATGTTCCTGCTGGGAAAATAGGCAAGGATGTCCGTATTTGGAAGCCAGCACTGGATGGGAACTTCTCAACAGAAACAACATGGGAGGTAGTTAGAAAGCGTGGGGAAATGGTAGCGTGGAACGATTGGATTTGGCACCTTATGCTTCCCAAAAAAATTTCTATCTGTGTTTGGAAAGTCTGGTTTAAATGTATGCCGGTTGATGGGAGAGTTCAGTCAAGAGGAATATCAATGGCTTCGGCATGTGATTGCTGTAACCATAGGTGCCAGGAAGGTTGTGATCATATTTTCTCCTTAGGTGAGGTTGCTATTGATATTTGGCATCGGGTGAGTGTGCTGTTGGGGGCTGTGTTTCATAGCTTCGTCCCATGGAAAAATAGAGTGTCTAGTTGGTTTTCTTATGCAAAAAAATCATCTATCACGGGAGTGTTGATTGGAGTGATGCCGTGTGTTATTACATGGTGCCTATGGAGGAGAAGATGTAGAGCAAGAATGGAGGGTGTGAAACATAATACGGACCAGGTTTGGAGACAAATAAGGCACTAGATTAGCGCTATTGCAAAGCATTCAAATGTCTTATGGAAGCTTAAATCACCAGACTTGGAGATATTGCAGGAGTTATAGCTTCCTCATCGTCTCCTGTAACAACCCCGCCCCGCTAAGGGCAAAATCGCTACGTACATACCTATTCTTAGCATATTTTTCGTTTCATTTTCCTTCCTTTCTTTTTCCCTTGCCAACAGGGAAGACACTAACCATCTACCTCTCTTTATGCAGTAATGCCTTGCTCCCCAGCCCATTCATCAATTCCTGGACATTTAAATCATTTAAAACAAAAGTGAGTCTAATACTCAGTAAGTAGTACACATGCAGTGAACATACTAGGCATCTATTCTTTTCCTTTTGAAAACATGCATACATAAACATTTGCATTTCATTCTATGCATAAACATTCTTAGAAATAACTAGGCTTTCATGCATAAACATTCTTTCATGCCTTTCATCTTTCATTCATACCATGCTTTTCATGCATTACATCTTTTCATGTATAACATGCTTTTCATGCATTACATTTTTTCACTTTTATATGCCATTGTACACTGTTACGCCCCACGTGCTAGGGTTAGCGGTCTTTTAAACCTATGGATTCGCCCGTGGCCAAGGGTTGGAATCCCATTCCGTTAGGGTGCAGCACTGGTTGCATTACCAGATACTACTACCTCGACATTGCAATCTGCCCATTCATTCATTGGGTACCCCTTTTCATTCATGTGGCCGTTACGTATTTTCATACATTAAAACATTCGTTTCCTTTCAGTCCTATTGTACTTTCATTCATTTCAGTCCTTTTCATTTAATAGTTCATTCATAGGATATGAACGTCACTTAAAAGCATGAGTTTAACATCATTTAAAAGCATGAGCTTAAATATCACTTAAAGGCATGAGCTTAACATCATATAAAAGCTTGAGCTTACACATCAATTAAAAGCATGAGCTTAGGTATCATTTTAAGGCATGAGCTTAACATCATTTTAAGGCATGAGCTTAATATCGTTTAAAAGCACGAGCATAAACATCATTTAAAAGCATGAGCTTAAATATCAATTAAAAACATGAGCTTAAACACCATTAAAAGCATTTGCTTAACATTGTTTAAAAGTACGAGTATAAACACCATTTAAAAGCATGAGCTTAAACGTCATTTAAAAACATGGGTTTAAACATCATCTTTCAAGACATCCTTTAAAACGTCAGTTCTCATGAGCCTTTTAAAGCATCAGTTCATTGGGACATTTTAAACTCATTTAAAGCATCACTTGAAGTATAAAACATGAAACGTTCCTTTCCTTTCCTTTGTATTTAAACATTTTCATCATCTTTCTTAGTTTAATGCATATGTATTTTCATGAACAAGATACATTTTTCATGCTATACTACATATAGGAATAATCATAAGTTTCTAGAGAGAACATGCTTGAAAATCTCATGGCTTAGAACCTACATGCATGCATTACCTTATACATGTACACACAATTATAATCGATAGGGTACTTAACAGGGGCTATCAAGGAAGGGTTGTACATACTATATACATTTACTCTTTTCATTAGAGAAACATTTGCAATAAGAGAGATATTCTTTCATAAAGAGAGTATGGTGTAAGAAGCGTGGCCATAGCTACTTACCTACGAGCTTTACTAGCGAGTTCCTTTGAACTTTAAAATAGACTCCTATTCAATAAAATGAGATAGACATATTAACATCCACCTTACTTTGAGCCTTACTAATCGGTACGCTCACATGCTCACTTAAATTCCAATTTGGAATTGAACGTTTCCTTAACCCATTTATTTACCCACCATACGTGACACTAGGCCAAAACATTAAAATTCTCATCCCATACATTTTAAAGAAACTCATGGAAGTAAATAACATGCTTGCCATCTCTCTAAGAATAAACATAGCATAAAATATAACAGGGTTATCCATTTAAGAGACTTTAAAACCTTTAAACACTTAAGCTTATGCTTTACTTACTTAATACCATTTAAAGCAAGATATAAAATTATAGAAACAAGCAAAACCTCTAAACCAAACCTCTAGCATCTTAAAAATAGATTTCCAACCAACATCAATAAAAGACACATGGTACCAATATATATAAAAATTAAAATCACTTTAATAAACACCTATGATTAAACCAAGTTTAAAGACAACATAGCAAATTTGAAATATAGGAATCACATAGCAAAAACCTCTTTAACATATTCGGTTTGGGCTAAAAATAGAGCACCCATATTTATTCATAAGATGGTAAATTAACAACACCAAAATATAAGCTAAAACAACTTAGGGAGCTTCCAAAATCATACTAAAATGAAAAGAACCAATTTAGGATTTTTACCTTAAGCCCTTAGCTCCTTTCAAGAGGCAAGATAGAGGACCAAATGGTGATAAACCTGTGTAGATGAAGACAAGATGATAGCACTGTTTTAACACCAAAAATCAACAAGAGAAACCCACTTCATTAAACTATGACTAATTTTCGAAATACATAAGGGAGAGGGTTGAGGATGCTCTTACCATGCTATGTAGTCATAAGCTTGAAGATGATGAGAGGAGTTGGTTTCTTGAAGATCAAAAGAGAAGAGAAGAAGAGAGGTGTGCATTCGGCTTGGAGGAACAAGATGAAAACTTTTTATTATTTTTCTCTTGGGTGAAACTGACGGTATGGGGGGAAAGGGAATGCCTTAGGATCACTTTTGGTCTTTCTCTCCTTTCTTTGATGCCTTAACCGAAGGGTGCAAGAGGAAGAGAAAAATTAAAGAGCTTCTATTGGAAGCTAATCGGATGCAAGAGTGGGAGGGAGATAAATGGCTTCCCTTGGAAGCTTGGGGTGGCTTGGATGATGGGGGCTTGAAGGAAAAGGATTACAAGGCTTCTCTTGGAAGCTTGAATAGGCTTGTAGAGGAAGAAGAGAAGGGAAAGTCTAGTAGCTTCTTGAGGAAGCCGATTGTTTCAATGGGAGAAAAGTGTGTTGATAAGTCAAAAAGCTTATCTTATAAGCCAAGGGATGGATGGTGAGGATTGAGTGTGGGAAGATAATTTCCTCACCTACCAATCTAATGGTAGAGATTAGTTGGGCCATTTCTTAAATAAATAAAATTGAAGGGCTTAAGAGAAATACTTCAAAGTCTTAAAAAAATTAATACTTTGATTTATTTTAATAAATCATATTTTAAAATAAAACATACTCATCTTAAAATAAAATAATTGAAAGTAATAATAAAAATAATCTTTATCTCAAAATATTTAACTTAAAGAATTAATAAAATGACGTAAGGACCTATGTAGTAGAATTTGGATATTACATCTCCCTTACGCAAGACCGGGCAGGTATGTAGTATGGGAAAAACCTCCTTCTGGGTGGGTAAAATTGAACTACGATGGTAGTTGTCGGGGAAACCCGAGTAACTTAAGAGGAGGAGGAATTATTCGAGACTGCAGGGGTAGGGTCGTTGGGGCTTTCTCAAGTCATTCCGGGCATGGTACAAATAATAGTGCTAAACTTAAAGCTGTTTTGGAAGGAATTATTTTGTGTAAGCAGCTTCGACATTTGAATGTTATAATTGAATGCAATTCTAAAATTGTAGTGGATTGGCTTAGGAAAGGTAAATGTTCATTATGGTACCTTTGGGACTTTTGGGAGGAGCTAGTGGCGGCTCTAGAAGGGGTAAATTTCTTGGTACTTCATCAATATAGAGAAGGAAATTTTGCTGCTGATTTTCTTGCAAGGGAGGGTGAATTGGGTAGGAATGTGATATATGAAGACAGGTCGATGCTTCCTCAATTTCTCAAGGGGATTCTTTGCTTGGATAGGTGGGGAATCCCCTCCTTTCACAAATAGACGTAGGCAGAGTTTTCTAGCTTTGAGTTTTGGCTTCCTTTAGTTCTCTTCGCTCATTTTGTTGGCCGGCTAAGACGTGCTGTAATAGGCATGGTTTATTTGGTTTTATTTATTTTGTAGGCGTTGTTGGTTGCTTGTGCTTTAGGTTTGATATGTTGCCACGGTATTCCTCCGCCATAAGTGAGGGGTTTTTTAATAAACTTGGGTCAGGATCACGTCTACAATGGTTACTGACTATTTGAAAAAAGAAGAAGAAGCTTATAACCTCCTATTGTTTCATAACAAAGTCCTACAACCCAGCTAAAAAGCACAGTACTCTTAACAAACACTATTAACAAATATAACAACCTAATGGGCTCTATCTGCACTTGCAAATATGGGCTGAAACCTGACCAAAATAGAAATGACAACTAAACAAAAGGACCCAAGTCAACATGCTTCACTGTCCAAACACAAGATTATAAAAAGCTACTTAAAGGCTAGCCCACCACCATAACTGAGACGCCTCCAAATTCTGCTTGGGATTGGATGAACTTTGAAGTATCAGGGCATGTAACACAAGGTTACATGCCCTCATTCATGACAATTAAAGATACAATGCACTTAGCATACATCTAGCAATATGCAATATTCTCAGCGGATAATTTTTCTTTCTTGAGCAATATTATGCACCAAATGAGATATATCCCAAAAACTTTGAAACATAATACATAAGCATTAATGTGATAAACGTTAATGATTACAACATAAGTACAAAGGGTCTGTAATCACAAAAGTATGGGAGATAGAGCTCCTACTTGTTGTCGAAGAGAGATGCCAAACCAATACTTTTAAGATATAGGAGTTTGATTTGGAAATAAAAGATAAGAAAGGTACAAAAAATATAGTGGCTGACCACTTATCTCGTCTTGAGCTTAAAGAGGTGGCTGGCAAGGGGAAATTCCCAATTAATGAGACTTTCTCGGACGAGCAATTAATGGCTATACAAGTCTTTCCATGGTATGCCAACATGGTAAATTATTTGGTGTCCAAAATTCTACATCTCGAGATGACATATCGACAAAAGAAGAAGTTCTTCTCTGACTTAAAATATTATTTTTGGGAGGAACATTTTCTATACCGGCATTGTGCAGACCAGATAATCAGGAGGTGTGTGCCTGAGGAGGAGATGGAGAGCATACTCAGACATTGCCACAAATTGGAAATGGGTGGCCACTTTGGTGGAGCAAAAAACGACAGCAAAAGTTTCACAATTCGGCTTTTATTGGCCGACAATTTTAAAAACTCTTTTAATTTTGTTAATTTATGTGGTCACTGTCAAAGGGTTGGCAACATTTCTAGGAAACATGAGATGCCTTTAAACAATATTTTAGTGATTGAATTATTTGATGTTTGCAGTATATATTTCATGGGTCCTTTTCCATCCTCATATGCTAATAAATTTATTTTGGTAGCTGTAGATTATGTCTCTGAATGGGTGGAAGAGCAGTCGCCTTGCTGGCTAATGATGTGAGGGTCATAGTAAATTTCCTGCGGAAGAACATCTTTTCTCAATTCTGCACTCCGAGGGCCATAATCAGTGATGGCTGGAAGCATTTTTGTAATCACCACTTTGAAGCGCTACTGACTAACTATGAAGTTACCCATCACGTGGCGACACCATACCATCCTCAAACGAGCGGCCAGGTCAAGGTGTCTAATCTGGAGCTGAAGTGCATACTGGAAAAGGCTATGAGTATCTCTCGGACAGACTGGGCGAGAAGGTTAGATGATGTGCTATGGGCCTATCGAACAACATTCAAAACACTGATCGAGATGTCACCTTATCAACTCGTTTACGGAAAAGCATGTCATTTACCTGTGGAGCTAGAACACAGAGCTTATTGGGCTATGAGGACACCGAACTTTGATTTACAAGCGGCTTGCAAGAAGAGAGAAATTTAAGGAGGAGAAACCCCTTTGAAATTTGATTTACAAGCGGCTGGCGAGAAGTGGGAAATTCAGATTTTTCCATTGTTCTTTGGTCTTGTTGATCAACCCAAAACAAGACAGAAATTTAAGCTACGATTATTTTACAAGAAGATGACTGAGCTTGAATGAGATTTAGGGATTTATGGACAATCACCAATCCAAGCAATCCCACTAGCAATTTGCAGCAAATGGAGAAGATGGAGATGAAAATCTGCAGCAGATGGAGAAGATGAAGATGGCAATTTTGTGAACTCGCTTGCAGATATAGAGTTTCTCATGGACAAGAAGATGAAGCTTGCGACATTCTGCCTCTTCTCTCCTCTCTACATGCTTTCTTCTTTCTTTCCTTTTTTTTATATAATGTCAACATCTGACAATATTGTCCACGTCAGCATTGATATGCATATCAGTCGCAAATTTGCTTGTACATAGCAGCAGAACTGTTGTAAAAAATTGAGAATAAAACAAAAAAACTCTCAGCCAAGAGACTAAGAGACAATAATTATTACATACACGGAAACCATGACGCTAGACTCCACTTCTCCTTCAGTGTTCCGCCAATAGAGGGAAAGAATTGATGTACTAATCAGCTCCCTGTCGATACCAATCAACTATACTAATCAAATTGTATTATAGTTGTTTTGATATCATTTTCCCTTTTAAAAAGTCTTATGGACTTCCTAAAATAAGGGTTCTACCTAATGGGCTACTTACTGGAACTAAAAACGGATTGGGCTCTTATAATAGATGACCCATGGTCCAAAAAAAAAATCTTCGCCCAACTTTAAGGCCCGTATATTACAAAATTTGATGTTGCTTTGGTTGCTCTTTTTTTTTTTTTGAGAAAAACAGTACTTCATAGTAATAATTCACCTAAGAAGGTTGCGAATACAATGATGGTAATCCTCTACATGAATTGAATCTTTAGAGCAATCTAAAGAGCTCTTAGCCAAGCAATGGGCCACTACATTAACCTGTCTAGGAACATGATTAACAGACCATGAACTAAGATGTGCTAACAACAGCTTGATATCTTGACAGATTAAGCCAGTTGAACTCCAGCTATCCTCCCTTCCATTGATAGCATTTACCACAATCATGGAATCCCCTTCAAGAATGATATTTGAGAGTCCAAGCTCTATACAAAATTGAACTGCCCTTATGGCTGCCGATGCTTCCCCCGGCGATGGATCCAGAAAGGAAGCTTGAGATGATCTGAGAGTGGCAGTAAGCAGTCCCTTACTGTCCCTGACTGCTACTCCAATGCCTACCCTACAATGAATTTTGCCTATGGCTGCGTCCCAATTCACCTTGAAACTCTTGAGTGGTGGCTTGCTCCACTGGAGAGGAGATTGAACTTGGGTGCTTTTCTGTTGTTGAGGACTCCTTGACATTTGTAATTCTGAGATATGAGAAGAGACAAGATTAATAACTTGGTGAGGAGAGGAAAACTGAGCTTCAAAGATCCACTTGTTCCTTCTGAGCTAGATCTGCTTTGTGGCGAATGCCATTGCTTGATATTCCTCCTCTAGAAGTTTGAAAAAATTTGTTCTAGAATTACATTAAAAGGGGCCTCGTCAATATTGCACTTTTGGAGTCTTCTCGAGCTACAACTCCACACATCTTGCGCAGCTATACATGTCCAAAGGGCATGAGAAGTGGTCCAGGTTCAGATAGGTAGATTGGCCATAGAGGGGATTCTATAACCTTTCTTCTATACAGGTTCACCTTTGTGGGGAGTATGTCTTTGGCAGCTCTCCATAGAAAGATTTTAAGTGCATTTGAGGCCTGAAGCTTCCAAATGTGCTGCCATATTTATGTGTTGTGAGTCGACTCTGAATTTTGTCCTAGATTTTCTATATTAAGTGACATTTGGAGGTGATATGCAGATTTCACTGAAAATTTGCCATTTACAGTGCATCTCCAAGTCAGTTTGTCATTGCTTTTGCAGGGGTTGATGTGGATCTTTGATATTGTTGAGGCTTCAACTAGGCTAAATAAGTCTTGGATCAAGGGCATATTCCATTGAAGGGAGTCTTGGTCAATTAGAGAGACCGCAGTAGCTTCCTGAGGCAAAATTTTTGGACAAGATTGTATTTTGTAAGAAGATGGATAAGAGATCCCTGTCTGACCATATTTTAATACTATGACCATTCCCTACCTTCCATAGAAGGCCTTCAAGTAGTAGAGGTCTGGCTGCTGTGATACTTTTCCAGACAAATGAGTCACCATTCCTTACTTTTGCAATGTAGAAATCTCCTGAAGGGTAGTACTTCGCTTGGAGTACACATGCTGCAAGTGAGGATGGGTTTGTGATGAGCTTCCATCGTTGCTTTGCCAGGAGGGCTTTGTTAAAATCTTCAAAATCCCTGAAGCCCAACCTCTCCTTCTGTTTAGGCTTCCCCATTCCCTGCCAACTAAGCCAATGCATCTTGGATTTTTGGTCTCTCAAGCCCCACCAGAAAGATTGCATACTCTTGTTAATGTTTCTCAGGATACCCTTAGGAATTAGGAAGATTCCCATGCAATATGTGGGAATTGCTTGGACAACTGCCTTTAGAAGGATTTCCTTACTTGCTTGTGATAGCATGTTGGTTTTCCAGCTGCAAATCTTGCCTTTGATTTTGTCCAGGATATGGTTGAAAGCCCTTATTTTGTTCTTGCCTACATAGGAAGGCAGGCTTAAATATTGCTCAAATGGACCTGAGATTTGAATCCCTACAGTAGCCAAGATGGTCTGTTGGATTTCAGGCTTGGTATTCTTGCTGAAGAAGATGGAAGTCTTCCCAAGATTTAGCCTCTACCCAAAAGCTAATTCATAGGATCTTAATGTGCTGTGTAGTCTGGACCATTCCAAAGCTTGAGCCTTGCAGAAGACAAGGCTGTCATCTGCAAAAAACAAGTGGTTAACAGTAAAGGATCCTGGGGTTATAGGAATTCTTGGGATGAGTCCCTTTTGTTCAGCTTGGTTTAAAGCAAAGCTAAGCATTTCTAAGCACAAAATGAAAAGATAGGGAGAGAGGGGATCTCCCTGTCGAATTCCCCTTGAAGGTTTGAAAGATTCTTGAGGAGATCCATCTAGAAGGATGGAGTAAGAAACTGTGCCAATACATTGAATGATCAAGTCAACCCAATCGTTGACAAAACCCATCTTAAGTAGTACTACTTGTAGGAATGACCACTCCAGCCTATCATTGACCTTACTCATATCGAGTTTGAAGGCCATGAATGCATATTTTTGCTTCCTCATTTTGTTTTGCATGGAATGTAACAATTCATAAACTACAATGGTATTATCAGAAATCATCCTCCCATGGACGTACAAAGGCACTTTGAGTATCTGAAATTAGAGAAGGTAGAATGGCTTTTAGTTGATTTGCAATGACCTTTGCAATGATTTTGTAGAGGACATTGCAAAGGCTAATAGGTCTGTAGTTTGAGACAAGCACAAGGGAGTTCTTTTTGGGAATGAAGGCAATGAAGGTCTATACCTTATTGTTTTGGAGTAAAGAAAGAGGCTTTTATTACTCTTATCGATAATGGTAAGAAGGTTATTAATGTTTGACACCCAAGTAGCAGAGACTACTTTCCTAAATGTTTGTTTCTACTTTTAATAAAAATTTGGTCATTTTCGATCCCAAAAGGATATGAGAGATAATTGCTTTTGTAGGAATGAATAGAAATTTCTGTGTTTGAAAGTCTCAGAGCATGAAAAAAACACTGATTGTTGGGTTGTTAAATTTACATACTTTAATTGCTACTTTGAAGTTAGCGAATGCCATGTTGCTTTAAAAGAATAATTCAAGCTGTTCAGAAGAAATTCCTTTTGAGTCTAAAAATCATTTGAATAAATTATCTAGCGATATACTTGATATTGTTGCAAACTCAAAAGCATTCTAAAGATAAATTTGGCATTGCTTATATGACTAGTTGCTCTTCTATGCTTTCTTGTTTTGCTGTAAAGATGGTGAATTTTATTGCTCTTATTAATAATGGTAGCAAGGTTATGGTTCATGAAACCAACGATAACTCCCCTTCAAGAGACAACATTACCAAAGATTTGTCACTATTTTTCATCATTATGGCAAGATTGATCGATTACATTCGACCTTGTTGTTTTCAGATGAAACCCGAGAGATCATTCAAATGGAATTGAGTGAGATATATATATATTTTTCTTTGTTACAGTTCTTATCTTCGTTATGTAGACAATGTCTACACCAAAAAGAAAAAAGAAAATTATCTAAGCGAAGAAATCATGAAATCGAAACTATATAGTCAGGTAGCCCTATATATTTCTGATCTGTTCAAGTAATGTCAAGGACAAATACCAAATGTATAAGTCTTGCGTAAGCCTTTTATAAAAAAGTGGAAAACCCCACAAAAAATAAATTTGTCACACTTTTTCATAGGGGCCTATTTTTTTTTTATAAAAGGTTTGCACAAAGTTTGTAAATTTGAAACTTGTATATATCATTATTCTTTCTCTGCTCTCTCTCTCTTTGCAGTGACTCTCCCTCTCTTTCTGGAATGATTGCTAGGCTCTTTGCACCTCCTTATATATATATATATGTATATATATGATAGGTCCCAAATTAAGAGGATTAAAGGTTAAGAAGTTTGTCTTCTCTTCGGGTGAGAATAGTACCACAATTTGAATATAAATGATTTCCTACCCTTTTTCATTGATAACTTCGGCTACTTAAATAAGTAAGCCACTTACAAGAAACCCGAACTTAAAGGAAACTGATAACAATTACTCGGAAACCGACTTACACGTAAAACAGAACATGAACGTGATAACAAATACTCGGAAACTGACTTACAAGTAAAACAGAACACGAACGTAAAACAGAACACACACACATACATAAAACAAAGCATCACAACGGAAATCACAATAATCGGAAATAGAAGTAACGTAAAACTTGCAACTGCACGCGACTCAGTCTATCCATTCTGCACGTGCCCATAACCTTGTGCCCGTTACCGTCCACAACGTTCCCTTTCATGACTGCATGCCGCATGCAACGCATGTTACGTCCCCATGTTATCCCAGGTATTTGGGATTTGGCCTACGGACCCTGGCTGACTTACGTGGCTTATCAATATATAGCTTGGTTGAATTCCAATAAGGATAGTGATAAAGTTACTCTCTCTCTCTCTCTCTCTCTCTCTCTCTTTGTGAGCGAGCTTGGTGCGTAATTGGGAAGCCATTGTTGGAGCAGAAGAACACCTAAGTTGACCCATTGGTCCAAGTCTCTTAGAGAAGTATTATACATATATAAGACCAAGTAATTAGTAAAGTTTATCCATACTTTAGACTCAACCATTCCTATTTAGATTTGGTGTTATGTGGGAATTCAACTATCCACCATACATGTTTTTGCACAATATATATGACACATAATATTATACGCCATTAGAAAGAAAATTAATTAGTAATGTTGCAGTCTACAGGTCTTTTCATATCCCAAAAAAACAATCCCAACACCTCATTAGCCTTGCTTTTCTTGACAAAAGACAAAACCCAAAATACGCGGTACATAGCGCCCAAACACAATGATTTTAAGAAGATGATGATCGTTACCTTTTCATTCTAATTAATAATAAAGGCCAAATGGTGTCACAACAACTTAACACCTGAAGATGATGCATGCTATACATATCTAGGACATGATTGGCGTCTATATATCATCATGTCTCGGTGTTTTCTTGTTTTTTAGATTATTGACAAGCTTCGTCACTTCAATACAGTAGAATGAGAGTATAATATATAACATTTTTTTGGACAAATACCCCTGCTTGCATTCTTTTTTGTCTTCCATCTCATAAAAAAGAAAAAGGAAAAACTACTGGTTCCTGGAAAATGGTAGCTAGTTCTGTAAACACAAGGTGATTATGGATAGGACTTGGGATAGAGAATAGAAACGTTGAGCAATGCTACCTACATGCATACAGTGTCTTCATTATGGTTGTTTATTCTTATCTGCTATGAATGTAGAATATTTCAGTTGAGGTTATTCCCAACTATCCTGTCTACTCCTCTCTAGAAGGAAGGGTTAAATGAAATATCGGTGACTTAAAAAAGGGTCTCGATCCAGTCATCTGCAGTCCTAAAACATGAAAATATTATAAACCCCTAAAAATAAATAGAGGAAGAAAATTAAAAGACCCAAACACAGTAAAAAAAAATAAATACATTTTTGTTTTTGAATGATTGGGTCCATTGGGATGCGTGGAAAATGTATTTCAATTGACAAAGTTTTTCATGAAAATTTGTTTTGGTGTTTATATAGTATCTAAATTTTCTTCTAAAAAATCCTAAAATGTTTCAAACCACATATTAAAAACTAGTACTGGACCAAAGTTATTAATTGGTGCCCATCATATTCCTGTTTTCTAATTGGGTAGTGCTATCAAGACTGTGACATGTTGTTTATTATTTTATCCATATTAGCAATCAATTGAGTTAATAACAGTGCAAAGTATAAGTTTTATGTAGTGAGTTAGTTTTTGTAAAAGAAGGGAATTTTTTTTTTTTTTTTAATTTTTATCAAATACTCCATGTGCTTATCTAAAATGAGATTGATTACTTATGCTTTTTTTTTCGGTATATAGAAATAACCTATTGTACAATGACTGACTTTCTAACAAAGAAGGTGTGGAGTAGGTAGATCGGAGTTTTAACAACAAGAACATGGAACAAACTTCAACTTAAACAAAGTAAATATAAAAGAAGTTTGGCCAAAGATTTCTAATAGTAAAACATGCAGCTCAGGGATATATGGGTTATGTAAGCATGATTATATCAAGCTCTAATACTTCTTATCTTCAATATAATTTTGTTGCGGTAGGTGGGAATGTCAAGTGCAACTGAGACTCTGTGTGGGCAAGCGTTTGGAGCAAGGCAATACCACATGTGGGAATCTATTTGCAAAGTTCATGGGTCATTAATATTACTCTTTTTTTTTAAAGAAGAAAAAAGGTCACATGTCCAAGAATAACCCATTCCCAAGTTGATTAAAAGCCTTCATTTGTGGAGGAGGAATACCGTGGTAACAAGGAAAAATCAAATAGAAACCAAACAAAGACAACCTTATAATAAAAGAATGACAAACAAGAAAAAAAAACCAATCAACTACACAAACAAACTCTAACCAAGACCAGTCCCGACTCTGCTACAGCTCCAGAAAATTCCAAACCACATCCCTTATCTTAAGCGCACATAAGGTAAAGAGCACTTGTCAAGGTACAACAAACCTTTAAGTCTACGAGGAAGAACACTATGAGCCCGAAACTCCATGCACGAGTTATGGGCTCCTTTGGCAAAATAGTCCACCACCATATTACTTTTTTTTTTTTTTTTAAAGAGCCGAGGTCACATATTTAATAGTGACCCATTCCCATATTTATTATAAAACCCTCACTTAGGGCAGAGGAATACCCAAAAATAAACAATCACATTGAGATCCTAAAACCAAAGACCAAAAACATCCCATCAACCAAAACAAAATCCTCAAAAACAATGAAAATCAACATCTAATAAAAGGAATGCCACATTTTTCCATATGTAAGATACCCTGAATAAGCCCATGTAAGGAAGAATCATCATAAAAATCTAAACTCGCTCCTTGCATTCCTTGCTTAGCTAGAAAATCCGCTGTCATGTTCGCATCTCTAAAAATGTGCCGAAACCGAACATTAAGTTCCCCAACAATAGTTGTAATTTCCTCCCAAAAATTCCAAAGAAACCAATACTTACATACTCCCGTCGCTAACCAACCAACAATTACCATTGAGTCCAACTCTACCAAAACATATCTCAACCCCAATTGCTTGCACTGATGAAGCCCATCAAGAAGAGTTCTACATTCCGTAACGGTATTAGTAGCATGGCCATAATAGTGAGCAAATCCCGCCACTACTCTCCCTTGATCATTACGAATAATCCCTCCCCGACCTACAATACCTGGATTACCGTAAGAACCTCCATCAACATTCAACTTTACCCGTCCTTGCTCCGGTAGTCGCCATGCAATTAACTTAATTTGCCTAGTAACAACTAGAACAATAGAACACCCAAGATCCTCCAAAATTACCCTATCCATGGAGCCTTGGCACCGAAAATGGTTTATTTTGCTAGACATATCAGCAATTAAAAATTTAATAGATCAAATAATAGCATCCGAATTAAAAATCATACCTTCCATTCTAGCCGCACAACATGCTCTCCAGAGAGTCGAGGATATAGCAATAGGGAGAGTCCCCCGAAGCCAGCCCACTTGTGTAGACATGGAAGCTCGCTGCCACCAAAAACTCATCATGCCCTTCCAGTTTCGAATTTGTGGAACTCTTAATCTATAGGAAGTTGCAAAGAATTGCCAAATTTTCTAAGTGCCAACTCCCCCACATAAAATGTGATTCAGTGTCTCCATTTGTGATTGTTCACAACATTCACATTTGGAAACAAAAGGTATGCCTAGCTACTGAATGATGCCATCAACCGGGATAGCATTGTGCTTAGCCCACCAAACAAAGAAAAACATCTTCTTTGGAACCCAATTTTTCCACAACTATTTTTTCCATGCACAACTCTCACCCTGTTTTCTCACCATATGCCGACCAGACTTGGTGCTGAAGTTTCTGTTAACAGTGACTTGCCAAACGCATACATCCCTCCCAAGTTTCAGCTTAACATTTGCATCTTGAATTTTTTCTAGATATTCATCCAAAACAAGGTCCCGCAAGACATGAACAATAGGCCTTGTGTCCGAGAAAACTTCCGCCACCTACAAATCAAGCCGTCCCACAGCAAGTAAATGAGAAATAAGAGGACCCTCACCTAACCAATTATCTTGCCAAAAACTAACACGTCCTTCTCGAATAATCCAACGAGCATTCTGTAACACTTGGGGAACAAGATCCAAAATCCCTTTCCAAAATCGTGATCCAGTCCTACATTGACTCACAGAAAAAATATGAGAATTACCAATATATTTGGAAATAAAAAAATTTGACCACATCAACTTATCATTGACAATTTTCCACGCAAATTTCATAAGAAGAGAAGCTTGCACCTTGTGCAAATCCCGAATACCCAAACCTCCCTCATCCACCGTCATACAAATTTTGCGCCAAGGTATCCACTTCCTTTTTTTCTTCTCCAAAGCCGAACCCTATAAAAAATTCAAAAAAATTCTCTTAATCTCCGATAACACTCCTTTTGGTAAATTCAAGATGGAAAGCATATGTATAGGCATGTTATTCAAAACATGCTTGAGAAGAACAATTTTACCTCCGAAAGAAAGCAACTTACTCTTCCACCCCGCTAATTTCTTTTGGATTTTCATCAAGAGCGAATCAAACACTCGGAGAGTTATGCGACCCACAATCAAAGGTACTCCCAAATACGTACAAGGCCAGCTACCTTCCACAAAACCCGAAATCACCTTCAAATCATTTTTATGACTAGCCAATATAGAGGAAGAAAAAAAACATTGAAGATTTACTCGAATTAATCAATTGGCCAGACATCAATTCATATCCATGCAATAACTCCATTAGATTTCGAATGGACAATTTACCCCCATTAGTAAAAATCAAAATATCATCCACATATAATAAGTGAGAAATCAAGGTACCTCCACTCGGATGGAACAACTTGATTGGACCCAAATCAAACTCTTTATGAAGCATACGAGATAGAATCTCCTCCGATAAAATAAACAAATAAGGAGAAAGAGGATCACCTTGGCGGAGCCCACACGACGGCTTAAAAAAACCTTTGCACCATTTAGCAAAACTGAGTAAAAAGGGGAGGAAATAGCATTAAAGACAAGAGTGTAACACCCCGTATTTTAGTGGATTTTAATGAAGGATTATTTTAATTAATTTAATGATTGATTCTCTAGTTTTAGTATTTTGGGAGTTTTAAAATTATTATTTTATAATATTTTTATTGGGCCTTCTTCTTATTAATTATTATTTCCGATTTAAATTGATCTTTGATTTAAATTGGTTCGTTTATGGGTTTTAAAATTATTGTTGTTTTATTTAAAGCTTTTCACTGCGTTTGATTAATTTTAATTGGTGTTCTATGATTTAATTTCCTTTTATTTTAAAGTATGTTTATTGTTGGAGTTTAATATTTATTTTAATTAGTTTTGAGTTTATTTTGTTTTATTTAATTTACTGGTTTAAAAATAATGTTTTGAGGATCAGTTGTGACTCGAAAGTGGTGAGGATTGGACCTCATTTCTTT
>QEOT01008514.1:122908-174346 GCA_003123785.1 Pterocarya stenoptera | reverse complement strand
TTGTATTATGTTGACATGTGGATTTTCAGTACTCTGATATTGTATTAAACTCTGGTACTTAGTTATTTGACTTTACCGTTCCGCTGCGTATTTTATTGTACACGTGTTGCATTGCACACACTCAGCACATGTCGATGGGGTGCGTGACCGTGTTGTCATCATCCCGGGTGTCTCGATTTCCGTGTGTGTCCGTACATGGAAGTTGGGGGCGCCACAAAGAGTGTGCCACTTCTCTGAAAAACCCAACCTACGTATAACTTCCAACAGAAAACTACAGTTGACTCGATCATCAGCTTTGGTCATATCAATTTTCAACAAAACATTACCCCCTCTCGCTTTTCTATTTATGCCTTGAACCAATTCTTGAGCCACCGAGATATTCTAAAAAATACTTCTACCTGGAATAAATGTTGTTTGCTCTGAAGAAATAATTTTACCAAGGATCGGGGCCAAGCGAAGAACCATTATCTTCGACATAATTTTATAGATAACGGAACACAGACTGATCGGTCGAAACTAACCAAAGCCCATCAGCTCATCGACTTTCAGGATTAGAACCAAATTCGTAGCCCCGAAGCAAGTTGTAAAAGGCTAACCTGCAAAAAAAATCTTTAGCCATTTCCAACAAATCATTTTTAACAATATCCCAAGCAAGCATGAAAAAACCAGCCATAAAACCGTCCGAACCCAGGCTACTATCACCCAGGATAGACCAAAGAGCTTGCTTGAGTTCCTGTAAGTTCGGTTCAGCACATAACTTCTCATTCTCATCGCTAGAAACAATGGACTGTAACAAATCCAAATCCTCCGTGTACCTTTCAATCAGCGTTCTTGTGAGTAACGTCTGAAAGAACAAGATAGCACCATCATGAATCTCATATTCTGAGCCCGACGTGCTACCATCTTCCATCTGCATTTTCTCTATCTTTTTCTTTTTTGTCTAATCCATAAGGTAGCATGGAAAAACCTTGAATTCTCATCCCCTTCAGCAAGCCATCTAACTCAAGATTTCTGACAAGCTAAGACCTTTTCTTTGTGAACCCATTGCAGGTGCTCTTGTTTACTCTTTAACAACTCAGTTTCTATTTGAACATCATAACCATGAGATAGCGAGATTTCTAGCCCAGTAATTCGTTCTTCCAGCTTTTTAATCTCAATCTCCACTCTACCAAAAACTTCTCGGTTCCACGTCCGGAGCACATGTTTGAGCTTCTTCAATTTTTTGGTTATTCTCACCATGGCAAACCCTCCAACTTGCTCATCCCACACCATCGGTACTAAAGGTAAAAATTCCACATGAGTTCCCCACATACAGAAGAACTTAAATGGACGAATAGTAGAAATTCTGTCTTGACTGATCTGAACCAACATTGGTGCATGATCCGAAGAGGTCATTGGCAAATACGAAACCTTAGCCTCACCAAAAACTTCCGTAAAAGGCACATTCACAAGAACACTATCGAGCCGAGCCCAAATTCTTTTACCCCCTAACCTTCCATTACACCACGATAAACGATTACCTTCACACGGAAGGTCCACCAATGCACACGCATGAATACAATCATTAAAATCCTGCTTTGCCCGAGAAGCCTGCAAAATCCCACCAACCTTTTCACTATTGTCTCGAATTATATTAAAATCTCTCCCAATAAACCATGGCAGCCCACAGGCATTTTGGGCCTTGAAGAACTCCCATAATTCAACTCTTTTATTACGAAAGCAACTCGCAAAAACAAATGTGGCAAACACTCGACAATTATTATGAACAAACCAACCACTAAGAGCTTGGTTAGACATAGAAATCAGCTTGAATTCCACATACGTATTCTAGAATGGCCAAAATTTTCCCCCTTCCTCCTCATTAGACAAACAGAATGGCATCTTCATCCAACGTGCCCATCTACTGCACTTATTAGAATTTAAAAATGGATCTAAAAAGGCCACCACAGAAGGATGGCTTTTATTCAAAATGTGTTGAAGTCTATTTTTTGACGAACGAATCCCCCTAATATTCCAAGTAAGGATATACATCAAAAAATTAGAGAAATTTTTTGGAGTGAGTATGACGCTCCAAAACCACAATCGATTTTTTTTTCTTACCCATTTTACTTTTTTCAATGGAACATTCATATCTGGATCCAAGTCGAATGTTTTAGCATCTAACTCATTCAAATCCTTTTCGAACTCACCTTCGAACCTTGCCTTGGACATAGAATCCAAAGAATGCAAATATCCCTCAACAAGCTAATCATTATCACCCAAACCACCTAATTCAAACTCCAAGGCTTCATCAGCCAGCCTCAAGGTGCTTCGTGGTGCAGATCGATCCAACAATTCCTGATCGTCATCTTCATCATCTACCACTATGATTTCGAACCAGTTTTCTTGAGGCTTAGATGGCATTCCCATCACTGATACAGAAACATTCAGCTCCTCAACAATCAGTGAAATATTCCCCATACAAAGTTCTCCAGATGCAACCTGCTCTGAAGGAACATTGCAAGCCTCAACAGGCATTCTTCAAATATTACCCCCGTGGGTGCAACACCATCTCCGTAACCGGCAAAGATTGCGCACCATCATGATTACCTACAACTTTCCACTGAGCATTTGATTAGATTCCTCACACTCTGTTTGTTCTTATTATCAACCAATGGGTGTTCTCGCCTGGAGCATTTTGCCTCAAGATGTCCATGTTTCTTGCACAGGATACAAAACCTCAGCCTCGATTCATAAATAATCTCTTGGAAATGACTGGACGGAAGCCCTGGAGGCCCCAACCAAAATGACTTGCACAAAGCCTGTGAGACATCAACTTCAACACACATACGCACAGCCTCCGGACGAGTCACGCACGCCGTAGCATTATCCCTTTTAAGGTAATGACCAATACCATTACCCATGCTACGTAACATTGATTCATGAAAATAATTTGGAGGCAAACCCGGCAATGTAACCCATATAGGCAACCACTGTAACACCCCGTCCCCGAGGGTCCGGAGAGTTAACTCTTCTTACCTGATAATTAACTCCAACACTGCTAATATACTTCCAAAAGCTCCAAGTCAAACGTAAACACTTCAAATTTAATTAACCACACATACTCATGTATCAATTCCTCTATCAACTTCTCTACATATCACTTAAACTCGCATTTCATCAATATATTTATAGACTCCAAAATAATAAGTCATCAGAATGCTACAAAAATCTCTTAATAAAAATAGAAAATGCCAGAATTCTTCTTATGAGTAATCCACAATACTTAAATAATCAGCTCACCCATGCTCCAAAGTCCTGATCTTTAGCTTAACTATTCAAAATCATCTGAAAAATATTTAGAGATAAGGGGGTAAGTTATCGACAACTCAATAAGTAAAGAACATATGTTAGTGTGTAAACATGAGCATTTACAGATATCAGAATGCAGAACAAAGCTATAAACTTGAGCATGTTTAGAATTTCAGAATGCAAAACAAAATATTTACTTTCAGAATGCATAATCAAAGCATGTTACCAAAATTTTCAGAGCGAAGCTTCCAGATAAAATTTCTTATTCAAAAATCCTTTGGTATATCAAAATCTGAGACCTCATCTCATCATATCGGGACATCACATCGGGATAAATACCATGTTTAACCCCCGTGGTAGGGTTATAATCCACCTTAATGTGTGTATTGAGAGCACGCCTGGCAACAAGAGATTCACCTGTCACGGGGTATACCACTCCATCATCATCACTAGCATCAACCAACTCGGGCACCCCATCACTATCATCCTCACTCTCAGTCATCACTCCCCATTGTCACGCATAATCGTCACCCGCCTGTTTGGACATTGAGAAGCGATGTGCCCTGAACCCAAACACTTAAAGCATTTAATATCTCTATTTCGTGAAGGTTGAGATTCTACCTTGGGTTTGTTGCCCTGAACCCGCAAGAAGAGAATCCCTTGAACACACAATCAATTTGAAAACACACCCAAGAAAGCCAAACTCAAGTCAATAGATAGAGAATATAGACCCGATGAGAACTCGTTTCAAGAACCTAGATTATATCAAAATCTAGACCTGTTGAAGAACCCATCTCAAGAATCCAGATTACAAGGAGGAACGCCACGAAGGTTGTAATTTGCCTTTGATAAGTTCAAAAGTTCAATCAAGAACAAGATGAGTAAACTCAACTCACAAATAAATTCAATATTGTCTCACCTTTCAAATGAGGCTACAAAGAGTATTTAAACAAAACCTAATTGAACCCTAGCCAAAATAAAGCCCTTTGTCCCAAAAATACCCCTGATGAACAGTGCATCGCTACAGTACCGCGGCTGCTATAGTAACTCAATTTTGAAACCCTAGTTTCTAAAATGTAACTTTCCAAATAAGCCCTTGGACACAATATAAGGCCTTCCCGAAACCCTAGTTCATAAGAAATAAGACATACGTGGGCCAAGCTTCCACAAGCCCACTTATTCTAAACTAATAAAATAAATACTTTAATAAATTGAAAGTCTCCAATAACAATAGGCCCTATCTCTAAGTCATGTCTTCCACAGCTTGAATCAAATGGATCAATACTGGTTCTACTTCTTTCAAGCCCATCTTGAGTGTTGGGCTCTTGCCAGCTTTATCCCAAGTGGATTGCACCAATCCTTGCATTGCTTCCTTGATCTTCTTGGCTCTTGATCTTTTAATTGGCCCATCTGGAACTTGCAAAGGATCTTTAAGACTAGGCCCACCTTGGTTCCCATCAGCAGGCAGCTAACATCATAGATGGACTCTCGTACGCCACATCAGCCTCCTATATTTACTTTGGAGGAAAAGCATTCAGCAAATCACCACCATATTACATTCACGATAAACATGCAAATCCAAGCATTCACACTACGAAGTAGATCAATAACGTCTTCCCATAAATATCAATGGGAGCATTCCCCATGTTGAATCCAAGAAACCGCCAGCAAAGAATCTATCTCAACCATAATCCCTGACAGCCCCAAATATTTACAAAGTCTAAGACCATCCCTTAAAGCCCAAAATTTAGCAACTACCTACATTAGTCTGATGCTGGTAGTGGTGAGAAAAACCTGCAAAAAAATCACCTCTATGATCATGAATCACACCCCCTCCCGACAGCCCAGGATTCCCCAATGAAGAACCATCTATATTTAACTTCCAATACCCACTCTCAGGATGTTGCTAAGCAAAAGCTCTAGCTTTAAATGCCTCTGAGTAGTAATCGAGCATCTAACGCCCTGCAACAATTTGTGGTCCTGATAAGAGCACGATTTAAGTGTCATCGACTCCAAAAAGACATTTTGAATCTGAATCAAAATAGTCGAAACAATATTCTCCCAAGAGACAATCTGATTCTCCATAGAAATCTTGCATCTAAACACCCATAAGCCCCAAATCACCAGACTTAGAATAAGTCCATGTACAATCCCCAATTCAAGAGAAGCACGACCACAAATACATTGCCCCCTTCTATATCTAACCTCTAACCTCTTTGAAAAAAATTCCCAAACTTTTTCAGCCAGAAAACCAGTGCCAAATTAGTCCACAGGCAACGCATGGTTCCAGAATTTCCAAGCAATAAAAGAAATTCTGCTAGGGAGTCCTCTACACCAGGTCCATTTTGCCCACTGAAGCTGTGTTGGGAGCCTTTAGTAGAAAACTATCCATCAGACGAAGGAGCCCAAACGAATATGTCTGGGCCCTGTTTTAGCCGAATATTAGCTTGAGAAATTTCATTACAAAGTTCTTCCCCTACCAAGTTTAACAAATGAGGGATATTTGTAACGACCTCGCCCTGCGAAGGGCAACATCGCCACGTACGTACCTATTCTTAGCATATTTTTCTTTTTCTTTTTCCTTCCTTTCTTTTTCCTCACCGATAGGGAAGACATTAAGCGTCTGCCTCTCTCCCTGCAGTAATGCCTTACTCCTCAACCCTTTCCTCATCTCCTGAATGTTTAAAACATTTAAAACAAAAATGAGTCTAATACTCAGTAAGTAGTACACCATGCAGTGAACATACTAGGCATCTATTCTTTTCCTTTTGAAAACATGCATACATAAACATTTGCATTTCATTCCATGCATAAACATTCTTAGAAATAATTAGGCTTTCATGCATAAACATTCCTTCATGCTTTTCATCTTTCATGCATAAACATTCTTTTCATGCTTACATTTTTTTTTTCATGCATAACATACTTTTCATGCATTACATCTTTTCACTTTCATAGGCCATTGCACACTATTACGCCCCGCGTGCTAGGGTTAGTGGCCCTATGGCCAATGGATTCACCTGTGGCCACAGGTTGGAATCCCATTCCGTCAAGGTGCAGCACTGGGTGCACTACCAGATACTACTACCCGACATTGCAATCTGCCCATTCATTCATTGGGTACCCCTTTCCTTTCATGTGGCCGTTACGTATTTTCATTCATTGAAACTTTCGTTTCCTTTCATTCCTTTCATACTTTCATTCATTTCGGTCCTTTTCATTTAACAGTTCATTCATACGAAAGGAACGTCACTTCAAAACATGTGTTTAACATTATTTAAAAGCATGAGCTTAAACATTTTCTAGAAGCATGAGTTTAAACGTCATTTAAAGCTTTCACATCATCTTAAGGCATGAGCTTAAACATCATTTAAAGGCATGAGCTTGAATACCATTAAAAAGGCATGAACATAAATACTATTAAAAGCATGGCTTAAATACCATTTAAAAGCATAGGTTTAAGCATCAATTAAAATCATAGGCTTAAACATCAATTAAAAGCCTAGGCTTAAACATCATTTGAAGGCATAGAATTAAACATCATTTAAAAGAATAGGCTTAAACCTCAATCAAAAGCATGAGCTTAAAATCCTTTAAAAGCACGAGCACAAACATTATTTAAAAGCACGAGCTTAAACATCCTTTGAAAGCAAGAGCTGAAATATCATCTTTCAAGACATCATTTCAAACGTCAATTCTCAGGGACATTTTAAAAACGTCAGTTCTCAGGGACATTTAAAGTATTAGTTCATAGGGACATTTTAAAACACATTTAAAGCATCCTTTGAAGCATAAAACATGAGACGTTCATTTCCTTTCCTTTCCTTTGTATTTAAACATTTTCATCTTTCTTAGTTCAATGCACATGCATTTTCATGAACAAGATACATTTTCATGCTATACTACATATAGGAAAAATCATAAGTTTCTTGAGAGAGCACGCATGAAAATCTCATGACTTAGAATCTACATGCATGCATTACTTTATACATATGCACACAATTATAATCGATAAGGTACTTAATAGGGGCTATCAAGAAAGGGCTGTACGTACTATATTCATTTATTCTCTTCATTAGAGAAACATTTGCAATGAGAGAGATATTCTTTCATAAAAAGAGCATGGTGTAAGAAGCATGGTCATAGCTACTTACCTGCGAGCCTTACTAGCGAGTCCATTTGAACTTGAAAGTAGACTCCTAGTCCTATTTAATAAAATGAGGTAGATATATTAACATCCACCTTACTTTGAGCCTTACTAATCGATAGGCTCACACGCTCACTTAAATTCCAACTTGAAAGTAAACGTTTCCTTAACCCGTTCGTCTACCCACCAAGCATGGCATTAAGCCAAAACATTAAAATCTTCATTCCAAACATTTTTAAAGAAACTTATGAAAATAAATAACATGCTTGCTATCTCTTCTAAAGGCCAATGTTCTCTACATGAAGGATAGATAGAAAATCATAGATTAAAATGGATAAATGGTGGGAATAATTTAAAAAGGAAAGAACAAGACGTTTGCTTCAAGTCTGAAAATTTCCACCAAGAAAGGCATTGATAGTTTTGCAACGTCATTTGGAAGGTAAATTCCAACAAAGGGCCAATGTTTGCAAAAGGTTTAATTTTTGTCACTTCTATTCAAGGGTTTTTCATGCTAAAATCCATCTTTAATTGAGCTAAGCAAAGCTTTGAACAAAGGGATGGATTGGGCTGATTTAAGTTCCCACAAAAGCATAGCAGAAAATTTTTGGAACCCTTGGACAGCCAATAGCCTTTGCACTTTCACGCTCTTAAAACATCATTTACCAAATCCAACTTCAACTACAATTAAATCACACGTGGGTTGTAAAACGCTTAGGAAAACATCTCCTATTTTCTAAAACAGATCATGAACATATGTATAGTACTTGGCAAACTCAAGGTTTCCAAGGTAAGCTTACTAGTTTGGATTAAAACTCTTAGTGGCTTACTTAGGCCATAAATTCAAAGGAAAGATATTTTTAAAATTGTAACTTTATCTCCATCAATGTAACACATAAAGACATGGCTTTAACAAAAATTAAATCATGGCTTGACTTGATAAAATATATGGAAACACTACCACAAGGTGCTTTGTAAAACACACGGCTGGAACTAAGGCAAAACATAACACTTAAAGATGAGGTTTCAACATAATTAGAACATGGCTTAGGCTTAATAAGCCATAAGAAGAAACTCAACAAGGTAGCATAAGATCACATTCGGCTGGAACCAACATGATATAACACATGGCTGAAATAAAAAAGATATAAACACGGCTAGAACCAAGAAAACACACACTCGGCTAGAACCAACAGAGCATACCCACGGCTGGAACACACACCAAAACAGAGCATACATACAGCTAAAACCCAGAAAAACAGAGCATGGTTCCTTCCATTTGATTATCAACTAGCTAGAGCATAAATTAGGAGGAACAAATGAGGAAATAAACTCTGAAAATCACTACACAGCAGTCGGCCAGCACAGGAAATTCGAAACTCCCAATACATGGCATAACTCACTCGGCAGTCCCATAATCACAAGGAGTTTGGAAAATAGAGTATTACCTTATTTGGCTTTTCCTTCAAGGTACGAGAACAAGCAATACCAGAGAAGAGGAGAAGATATTCGAGGATCTAAGGCTACAAAAATTATCCTCCTTGAAGAGGCTTCAACCGAATCTTAAGCTTAGAAGAGAAATGATGAATCGGCTGGAAGAACAAGAAGGAGAAACCGAGAGGGTCTCCGTGTGGATGAAGGGCTGCATATGGGGCTAGGAGGAAATCTCTTTGGCTTATCTTGGAAGTTGAGGTTGGCGTGTAGCAGAAGAATGGAAGGAGATGTCCGAATGGCTAGTGGAGGAATTCGGTTGCCAATGAGAGAAAAAGTCAAAGCTTCTCTTGGAAGCTAAAGGAATGGATGGTGTGGATTAGCCCATGGAAAAATATGCTTATCCTATGGTGGAAAATATTTGGGCCACTCCTCAATTAAATAAAAAGGTAAGGGCTTTAGAAAATATATTTTGAAGATCTACAAATATACTCTTAAGTTATTTTAATGGCCCTCATAAAAATAAAAGCACACATATCTTAAAATAAAATAATAAAATATTAAAATCATAAAAATTTTTATCTAAAAAATATTTGACTTAAGAAATTAATAAAACTGACGTAAGAACCAACATAGTAGGATTCGGGTATTACAACTTTACCCCCTTTAAAAACAATCTCGTCCTCGAGATTGACGTACTTCAAAGAAAAAGGTGGGGTGCTTTTCCCTCGTCCAGTCCTCGTGCTCACACGTCGCCTCCTGTTCGGTGTGGTGGTTCCACAGCAGTTTGACCATTGGAATCACTCTACTACAGAGCACTTGTAGGAGAAATCCCCACGTACTTGACAAGCGCATACTCGATCACGAGGGAAAGATTGGGCACACACTCTTAAAGCATTAAGATGTGAAGTACATCGTGCATGGTTGAGAATTGTGGAGGGAGTGCAAGTCTGTAAGCCACTGCTTCAACTCTTCCCAGGATCTAAAACAGACCAATAGATCTGGGAGTTGGCTTGCCTTTCTTTCTAAACCTCGTTGCCCCTTTCATGGGAGCCACCTTTAGAAATACTTTATCCCTAGATTCTTTTGCACACTCCTCCAAAATGATGACGTGAACCACGAATTCCGACGATGGAATCCCACGTAGTCTGAAAATCTCCCGGACATACAGTTCTACCAATTTGCTCATCGAATAGGTCATCTGAATAAGGATTAAGTGAGTTGTCTTGGACAACCTATCGATGATCACTCATGCTGGGTCTTGTCCACCCGGGTGTCATGAAGTCCATGCTAATCTTATTCCATCGCCAAATTGGGATCGGCACTGGTTGCAGTGTTCATGAAGGCCTTTGATGCTCGACCTTAACCATCAGGCACGTCAAACACTGAACCATGAATTTAGATGCATCTGTCTTCATTCAGCTCCACCAATAGTGTTGTCTCAAGTCTCGATACATCTTGGTGCTACCCGAGGCACTAAGTGTAAAGACCTGTGTGTTTCCCTTAGAAGTAGATCTCGTGATTCTTTCTCTACTGGTACACAAGTCTCCCCCTGAATCGCTGGGACCCATCCTAAAAAATAAAAACAGTCTGGTCCAATACTATCAGACTAAGAACCAAGGTACTCAACCTTGCCTGTACATCCCTCACTATCTCCATTCCAAGCTTCTCCATATCCAGAAGAATAAATCTCTGAGGGGTGTACATGCTCGAAGGGTACCAAAAGAAAACTTCCTGCTGAGGGCATCTGTTACAATATTAGCCCTGTCGGGATGGTAGTTGATGGTACAGTCATAATCCTTTATCAGCTCCAACCACCAGCATTGTCTCACATTTAATTTCTTCAGAGCGAAGAAATATTTGAGACTCTTGTGATCCATGTAGATCTCACAGCGCTCCCCATACAAGTAATGTTGCCAAACCTTTAAGGTGAAAACAACCGCTGTTAGCTCTAGGTCGTGGGTTGAGTAGTTGCGCTCATAATCCTTGAGTTGGTGTGAGGCATACGCTACAACTCTCCCGTGGTGCATCAGGACACATCCCAACCCTTGGTGTGACACGTCGCTGCGTATCACGAAACCACTGTACCCGAAGGTATAATCAGAATGCCATCAAAAGCTTCTCTTTCAACTCCTGGAAGCTTTTCTCACACTCCTCAATCCATATAAATTTCTCTCCTTGCCTGGTGAGCTTTGTCATGGGGACTACAATGTGGAAAGTCCTTTCACAGATCTCCAGTAATATCCCACATGACCCAAAAGCTCCTGATCTCTTGGACCATCTTAGGTCTAGGCTATTCTGCAATTGCCTTGACCCTCGAAGGATCCATAGAGATCCCATCTGCAGACTTTATGTGATGAAGGAAATAAATCTTTTATAGCCAAACTCACACTTAGTCAGTTTGGCATACAAGTTCTTCTCCCTTAGAATTTGTAGGACCACTTCCAGGTGCTTGGTATGCTCCTCCAAGCTCCTTGTCCTGAAAGCAGTCTTAGAAGCATCTTTTGCCTAAATCTTCAACTGGCAATGTCCTGAACGGAGATTGATCATCGAAAATACCTATGCTCTTTGAAGTTGGTCCGATAGACCATCGATTCGAGGTAACATATACCAATTCTTAACAGTCACCCCATTAAGCTCTCTACAATCGATGCAAAGGCACAACGATCTGTCTTTATTCTCCACAAAGAGGACTGGTGCTCCCCATGGTGATACACTTGGGCAATAAAGCCCTTCTCCAATAATTCTTGTAGCTGATCCTTAAGCTCCTAGAGAAGATACTACGATTACTTAAGAAAGCTGACTGTGTAGGAGAAATCAACTTACTCAAGATAGGAGACATCTGATTCACCATAATCTTAGAGAAAATCTTATACGCCATACAACACAAACTAATAGGCCGAAATTTAGTGAAACTGTCTGGATTCTCCACTTTAGGAATTAGAACTAAATTGGTAACACCATAAAAAGTGGGCAAATAATAACCACCAAAGAACTCCATCGCTGCCTTCCACACATCCAACTGAATAATATTCCAAGCCGCTTTGAAAAAAGCTGCCGAAAAGCCATCAGGTCCAGGACAACTATCATCCGGAATGGAATCTAGCGCCTCTTTAACTCGTTCAAAGAAGGTGGCTGAATAAGAGCCGCATTTTCCTCCTCCGACACGAAGTTAGGGATAAGAGAAAAAACAGTCTTATCTCTAACACTAGTTCAGAAGACAACAACTTTTGATAGAAATTAATAGCGCCATCATGAATCCCCCCGGAGACTGAAGAGAGGAACCATCCTATAAATTTAAAGAAGTTAGTGATGAGATCCACCCATTGTTGCTGCTTCCACAAAATCTCCTCTCTATCCACCCATTGTTGATGCTTCGCTTTTAATAAACTCAGCTGAGATTCAGCATCCTCAAAAAAATTATTAGCAACCTCCATCTCCAAACCAATCAGTTGATCTGCCACCATTTGAAGCTCCTTCTCCACCTGCACAAAAGTTGAAACATTCCATAATTTGAGGGCAGATTTTAGCTTAGATAGATTTCGGGCCATCCTATTCAAAGCATTACAATTTGAATCCCATACTTTACTTACCAGCGGGAGAAAATGGTCGTGCGAAGCCCACATTCTTTGAAAACGGAACTGGATTGGACTCAAGAATCTCCTTTCCTGCATCAACTCAAAACACATTGGGCTATGATCAGAGGAAGATACTTCAAATTTGCATTTTGAAAACTTCAAATGATTGTTGAATTAACCAGAATCCGATCCTGTCTAGCCCAAATTCGACAACACCCCGATTGACCATTACACCAAAAAAACTTAGATCCTGTAAAAGGAATCTCTAATAAGCCACAATCATGAATAAAGGAATTAAAATCCTGTTTAGCCCTGGCAGCCCGATAAGCACCTCCCACCTTCTCTCCATCCTCTCAAATAATATTAAAATCCCCCGCCACAAACCACGGTAGTTCGTCACTATCTAAGGTGCTAATATCCTTCTATAAGTCCAACCGCACCCTCTTAAAACAACTGGCATAAACAAAAGTAGCCAAAATACGGTTGTCCCCACACGAGAACCAACTAGATAAAATTTGATTAGTCACCAAACCAGAGCAGAACTGAATGTCATCATCCCAAAAAAGCCAAATTTTACCACCCGCATTTGCATTCGAGGTATAGTTAAAAAGCTTCAAGCAACGTGCCCAAAACTGCATATTCTTGACTTCCAAAAAAGGTTCCATAATCGCTACATTACATGGTTTAAACTGCTTCATGATATTGGATAAACAATTGCGAGAAGTATCCATACCCCTAATATTCCACGTAAGGATGTTAAACATAAATTAACGCTTTTTTTTAGAGCGGGTAGTGACCCCGCAAATCACCCAAGATTTCACCTTCTCAGCCTCCAATATTTTTTGTATTGTTACCCCCATCTCCGGGTCAGAGTCATAGTCTTTTTTAGCAATGTTTTCAGTCTCAAGAATGCATTCAGAATCCGACACAGCAGTACCACTTTGCCAGACAACCATAGTCAATTCCTCAATATGGTCCTCCTCTACCTCATCAATAACTTGTTGCGCGACATGCCCCAACTCCTATTCCAAAATTTCATCCACCATTTTTAAGGAACTTCGTGGAGAATGCATATTTTTAACTAAATTAAAAAAAGCTTCACGAGGGGTTTCAGCCCCCCTAGACTCCTCCATCGACTTCTCAACTATAACTTCAGAATGCACACTAGGTCGTGGGTCATGAAAATCCCCTGCATCCCTTAAGATACCATCACTGGACGCATAAACGGTTTGATCACTAGTCACCCTAAAATTCTGCCTCAGCTTATTTTTATTCAAAATTTCTTCCCTTGTCTTGTTTCGATTCTCTTGCTGATCCAAATCATGTCTCTCCACTTGAACCCAAACTTGTTTAGACCTCTTCAATTGCCCTTGAACTCCCTCGTCTCCTACCTTAGATGTTTCTCCTACAAGTTGAATCAGAGTGCCCCTGAACATGACAAAGATAACAAAATGGAGTGTCTCAAAAATAACCTCCTAGTATCGACTACCAGGTTCATCAGGGAGACCAATCCAAAATCCCTTTCAGATAGGCTGAGAGAAGTCCATCTCAACACAACACCTCGCACCTTCCGGTTGAGAGACACATGCAGTGGCATTATCTCTCCTAAAAAATCTTCCATAACCCCTAGTGAGGATTTTCAGCATCGAAATATGATAAAGTTTGGGGGTAAACCTGGCAAGAACAACCAAGCCGAAACATTCACAGGTTCAATATTCTCATCAAAAGTAGGAGACCAATGGAAAATGCAATAGGGCACACCATCAATGTCGAAGAAATCCCGCGCCATAGCTGTGCAAAAATCTTCCTCATTTTTCAAACGAACCATCACATTGGCCAACTTTCTCATCCCTCCCACTACTAGCTGCGCCGTCAAACCCCAATGTAGCTTGATGAACTTTTGAATTCGATCCAGCGAGGGACGTTTTCGCAAGAATTTCAGCACCACTGTAAAGCGAAATGGTGAGGCCGAATGTTTGATTTCCTCTGGTGAGAAGTGAAAGAACATCTCTCCATCCTTGAATCCAGGTTGACGCATAGGAATAGCAACCTTAGGGAAAGGTTTTAGGGAATCCACAACGATATCGACAAAGGAAATGCGGGCCACCGGTGGCTAAAGATCAGGTGGGGCCTCCTTAGAGGCCATGTGGCCAAGCAAAGGAAGGACGCGATCGCAATCTAGAGAGAAAAAGAAACCTAGGTCATGTCAGCAAAAAAAACTGTATACCTTTATAGGTCATTAATATTACTGTTGCAACAATATCAGTCCCTATTTTTATCTTCTCCACCCCAATTTGAGATAATGAAGATGTAGCTGAAGTTGCTGGATATATTTCTCTGTGGTTCATTCTAGTTCTCTACTATTTTCCCTTCACCTGTAGTATCCAAAAGTATTTGCAGACACAGCTCAAAAACACAGTTGTCGGGTGGCTATCTACTCTCACATTTGCTCTTCATGTTCTCTTGTCATGGATTTTTGTGAGCAAACTACACTTTGGAATTCCTGGTGCAATGGGTGCCATGATTATATCTTATGCCTTAGTGTTGATCGGATTGTTCATGTATGTCTTCGGAGGTTGGTGTTCCAACACATGGAGAGGTTTCACATCAGCTACCTTCTGTGATTTATTACCTGTAGTGAAGCTCTCAATATCCTCAGGCGTGATGCTTTGGTAAGTCTATTTCCTTCACCAAATTAGTTTCAAGCCTTTATTGTTGATATAATTCCATTACACTACTGCTCTTCTGATCATTGACCCTTTGACAATCCCAATAGCTTAGAGTTGTGGTACAATGCTATTTTAGTCTTACTCGCTGGATACATGGAGAACTCTATGGTTGCAATATCTACCTTTTCAATCTGGTAAGACTACATCATTCTTATTTATTTTTCTTATTGGATTTTGGTCTTAAATTATCTCCTAAGTTGATCTGACCTTTCCAGCCTCAATATCATTGCTTGGGAATTTATGGTCTTCCTTGGCTTCGTAATTGCTGCTAGGTAATTATTTTTATTACCCATATTCCTTGTTCGATGATTGGTGTATATAAACTTATTCTCATGATCTCCTTTGCATAGCGTTCGGGTATCAAATGAATTAGGGAGAGGAGATGCTAGTACTTCTATATGTCTTGGAGTATTCACATGGATTCTATGTTTAGTGTTGGGTCGTACAATGGCTTATATGTTCACAAGTGACGACGACGTTGCAGAATCTATTTTAGATTTATCTATCCTACTCAGTATCTCTGTCTTAGTCAACAGTATACAGCCAGTGCTCTCAGGCATGTATTTGATTTTGTAATCTGATGGTGGCCGTAAAAGGTTACACTCAATAACTTCTGTTTTGCAGGCATAGCTGTTGGTGCTGGTCAGCAAAGTGTAGTTGCATATGTTAACATAGGTTGTTACTTTCTCATTGGGGTGTCAGCAGGAGTCTTTCTTGGATATTTGGTCCATCTAGGATAAAAGTGAGCTTTTTTCTTTTAAACGTGAATATTAGATTCATTTATCAAGCAAAAATTTACATAAGCTATTTTTTTTTTTAATGAAAACTAAGCTTGTTTCCTTCAATGTCTTTTTATCTCATATTTTACCTCAGCATAGACCATAATTGTTTCATGAGAAAATAGATGCTTTTTGTGTGTAGAACATTGAATGCACAACATGCAAGGAAATCCTAGTTCAGCATACCCTTCATAGAACTACGGCAATATTCAGTGCCATTTTCAATATATCCATGGAGGAAGATATGCCCTAGTTCTCAATTTTCTTTGAAAAAAATTTCCAGGGAATATGGATCGGAATGATCATTGGCGTCATGGCACAGTCGCTTGTGCTCGGCTACATTACCTTCAAGGCAGATTGGAATGAACAGGTAAATCAAATGATTTTGAACTTTGCTTGGTTCAAAATCGGGCGGTGTTGGTTTCTAATTATACAAATATCAATGAAATGATGATTCAATTCAATGCTTGTCCTAATTAATCCCTTTTCATACAGGTTAAGCAAGCATCTGAACGCCTGAATAGGTGGCTCTTGAATCCTTCTAACGATTCCAGCGGAGGTTCTGCCTAGGAAAGACGCGATAGAAGAATTCCTCAATGTTGTGCTTGATGGCAACCACCAGCTTAGTAAATAACTAAATAAGATTGAACGAACCAAATTTGAGGTTCTAGGCAGTAGGCAATAACCTAGCTAAGTACCTTTCGGAAGAAATATTGCCTTTGTTCTTTCTAACATGAGTATTAATTATCGGATGTCGCACAATAATCTTACAAGAAAGTTATGCAACTAATTAAAGATTAAGTTCAATGAAATTAAAGAATCAAACATAGATCTGAGGCTTTTATAGGTGGGTGCCATTTAACATTTTAATATAAGATTGGCCAAACACTAGAATGGCATTTCAAAGAAGACAATTTTTGGTGTGGTTTCAGCGATATGGACACAATTCTTATGTTACAAAATCTACAGAGAACAGAAAAATAGGAAGAGTTGACAGACTAATATAAGTAGAGTAGATTTTCTTCTCAAGAGGTTGTATGCTGGTAAATCTCTCATGCCGAAGGCATCTTCAAGCTCAAGCTCGCGCTCTAACTGGGTTCTTGTTGACTTAAGAACATCCCGACAATACAAAACCCAAAAAATAGTAAGAATCAAAATAATAAACAACCAATGGTGAATAACAAACAAACATCGTTTCAATACAAAACTTGTGTTAGGTCATGGACAGGATATGACTTTGTTAAAATTATTTATATTGAAATCCATATAAGAAGCACGCTTGCAAGCCATTGAGCATCCAACATTTGAAATGCTACACAATTGAGGTTATCAAATGCCATTTCATCCTCCCCAAGCAATTCTAGAAAGCGAATTCCTGCCAATGAAGTCGGTTTTCCTGCAAAATAAAATTATATAGAAAAATGACATTCTCTGTAAATAAAACCTCAGAATTTAAAATGACCAAGAAAAGGTGAATATGTGTGAGTTAAGTAAAACATTTTCCAAAAGAAACTGACTTTTGGCGAAAATTAATGATTTTCAATTATTTGATTGAGATCTTAGAAAAGACATTGAAAAGGTTTTCAAATTTTAGTTGGTAGCAGAAACTTTCCATGAACATACACACAAGGAAATCACCGCATCCTGCAACACCGAAAAAGTATCTAGCTATAACGGAAAATGTGTATATCTAGCTAGAAGAAATGAAAGTATCTAACTATAAAGGAAAATGTTACTAATGGGCTTTCTGTAGTGTTGTCTCTAGTGGACAAACAGACTAAATTTGCTCATTTCTTTACTCTCTCACATCCCTACACAGCTGTTAAGGTAGCTCATTTTTTTTAATGGGGTTTTCAAGTTGCATGGTTTACCTCGATCCATAGTTTCTGACAGAGATGCAGTTTTCACAAGTTCTTTCTGGAAACAGTTGTTTCTCTTGCAAGGTGTTTCCTTGGATTTTACATCTTTGTACCATCCTCAATCTGATGGACAGACAGAAACATTAAATAAATGCTTAGAGGGTTACTTGAGATGTTATTGCAGTCAACAACCAAAAGAGTGGACTTCATGGATGACTATGGCTGAGTGGTGTTATAACACTACTCTACATTCTTCCATTCAAATGACTCCCTTCGAGGCCCTTTCTGGTTATGGTCCCCCTAAACTCATTTCTTATATGCCTGGCATTTCCTCTAATGATGCTGTGGATTAGTAGTTAAGAACAAGGGATGAATTGCTGAGTTTGTTGAGAGATAACATGGAGAAGGCACAACACAAAATGAAGTTTTTTGCTGATAAAGGGAGAACAAAAAGATCTTTTTAGGTCGGTGACTGGGTCTTCTTAAGACTTCAGCCTTATAGGCAGAAGTCTGTGGCTATGCGTCACAACATGAAACTAGCTCCAAGGTTTTATGGGCCATTTCAAGTTCTGCAGAAAGTGGAGTCAGTGGCTTATTAACTTGATTTGCCATCATCTTCCAACATTCATCCCGTTTTGCATGTTTCTTGCTTGAAGAAGAGGGTGGGACAGCATATCATTCCTTTACCAACCTTACCTCCAACTGATTCTAGTGGCCACTTGCAACCTGAGCCGCGGGAGATACTTGATAGGAGAATGCAGAAGAGGGGTAACCATGCTATGACTGAGGTGTTAGTGAGCTGGGTGCGGGCTGCTCTTGAAGATTACTCTTGGGAATGTCTGTGGAAATTGAGGCAATTATATCCCCATTTGGTAGGTACTGTGTTGTAAATGTGTGGATCTGGTTTGAAGGCCTTGTGGGCAAGTCCTTTAAGAGGGGAAGAATGTTATGTGTGGATCTGTGTTGAAGGGTGGAAGGAGCTGCTGTGTAAACATTTAGCAAGTAATGGTATTAACAACCGTGCAATACAGTGCGTTGTGGATTTAATAAAACGGTGTGCAGCGAAGCAGGATGCAAGGAGTAATAGAACCGTACGCAGCGAAGACGTTAGGGTTTTTAATGAAACAATTTGTTTTGAATATGTTCATAGGTTATAAGAATACTAGACGGCATCGTTTTTATTTCTTATTGATTAGGAAAGCTTTTCACGAGGCTGTTAGTTAGTTTTGTTATCATTTTTCTATTAAAGGAGAAACCGTGTACACAGAAGGGATCAAAGATTCTAGTGAACTCTGAATTGTAAGGAGCTTGGAGATTGCTCGAAAATCTCTTTCAATTAGTATAGTAAGAGTGATTCATCTTCTGTGATTAAATTCATTTAGCATTTTCTGTGTTGCATTATTTTGTGCACTCTACATTTGAGTTCTTGTGGATCTGGTTCGTGTATTCCAAAGGAGCAGTAAGGAGGTACGTGACAGAAAGAAAACCGTCATTATCATTTGGAAGGGGGGGGATGAGTAGTTCGAAAGGGTGGGTGTGGATGATGCGGTGGGCAGAGGGAAGAAAGCTTTAGAACCTGGGAATTTTGTGTCATTTCTGCATTAGCCCAAAATCCGCTTTCCCTTTATAAACATTTTTAAACTAAACTAAAAACCAGAAAATGTGGAAAATATTCGCAACTAAAAGGTTGAATTTGATGTTTAAATTTCTTTTATGGAGTTGTAACAACATGGTATGTTGTTTAAGCTTATTAATGATGGTGGCCTAGGTTTTTGGTTTACATGATTTTTTAATCTTTGCACAATAGTATGAACTATGTATAGACACTTGACTAGAGTCAATATTTAAGTTCCTATAGCTATTTAGTATAATACATTTGATAGTCAATACATGGTTCCTGACTAAAACCTGAACCTTTTTTTGCTGCTTTTCATAAAATATCGAGTTCTTTACCAGCTCACCTTCATCTTCTTATATCAAAATATATACATCAAATTATTGACAATTATACATTTGAACATCCTTGAAGCTAACTGCTAGTCGAAGCACCCAAAACCACAGTTAGTATGCAAAGGACAAGTTCTATAAATTTGACGATGATAGAATGTCTTAACCATAAGAGAACCTTATGCAAGCTATAGCCTAGAAATCTAATTATGTTTTACAGTCCTGAATTAGATTTCTTACAGTCCTGTCGCATAACTTTATTGAAAGCCCAGTTCACAATTCAATAACCCATGATAAATCCCATTCATTGTTCTATAGGCTGTTCTATACTCAAAAGGTAAGCAAACAAATGAAGCAATCGAAGTGATCCCAGCAACAGAAAATATAAGTGAGTTTCCAATGAACATATAAAGCAAGTCATATAAAGCAATATATTATTCATGTAACACAAATCATATAAAGCAAGTCTTTAGTGCAAAATGAACAATAGCATCCTAAAAGTTCTCTTAGATAGTTTATAATCCAATACTTAGAAGATGGATTTGAAAAAGAAGTTATTGAGATAAAATAAGGGCAGAAATCAAGTATGATGAAAACTTATTAAAACATTGAACTTTCCAACCAGCAATAAGGAAAAAGGGAAACAAAAATTCATGAGTTGACTTAAATCTTCCTGAATAGTAGACCATGCATAGCCAACAAAGCCATCAATCAAGTGACCCAACCTATTTGACAAAAATAGCATAATGAAAACACAAACCATTATTTTACCTACTACCAACAGAAAAAAATACCTAACCATTCTGCCCACTGTGCGATCAACTCAGAAAATAGAAGTGTCCAATGGAGATTTTCTTTCCTCCATTCCTCATCCCAAAGATCTTCAAGCTTGGATCCCTATAATAAAGCCAAAGATTGACCAACAAAAAGGTTGAAAGCATCCGAATAGCAGATTCGTACACTCCATCTCATAACGCGTAACAATAAAAACAATAATTCACCTCTGAATGCCCATCATCATGCTCAGAATTCCCTAGCAGAGGCCCATCCAAACCATCCAGCCCTGAGGTCTCCAAATGCTCTTGCCTTTTTCCATCGACATCCCCATGAAGGAGTCTTGATAAATGGTCAATTATGCTTTATTAATATTCTTAATATCTTGGGTTAAATGAGTTTTAGTTATTAAAATAAGAGTATTAATAAGATAATATGAATTAACTGGATTTTGGCATGTGAAATAAGGGTGTAGAACCGGGCCGGATTTTTTTCCGGTCCGGTCCGAAACCCGGAATCCGGTGGATCCGGGCGGTTATCCGCCTGGATTAAACCCGGGCAGGCAAAAGAGAATTTGTACCCGCCCGGATCCGGTTACGGATCCGGTTTTAAACCCGGTTTTCCGTAACCGGTTGTTTTGTTTTTTCAAAACAATCCTTTTATTCGGCGTCGTTTTTGCACCCATGGGATTTATCCTCGATTCCTTACCCTTACTCGACGGCTCTCACTTCTCACACTCTCATTTCTCACGCTCATCTCTCTATCTCAGAGTCGAAGGAGTGAAACCCTAGCCGTCACTGGTTTGCACCCCTCTCAGCCTCTCATTTCACTCGAGTCCTCGAAGGCTCTTAGCCCATTTCTCTCAACTGTGCTGAAAGGTGAAACCCTAGCCGAGTCTGCCATCCCTTCGTTTCGTCGTCGTTTGCCCCATCTCTCTCTCTACTCCGAAAACTACGGTATGTTCATCTCTCTCGCTCGATTTGTATAGATATTTTTAGGTTGTGTTTAAAGTTAGATGAACTTTGGATTTGAGGAAGTGGGTTGCTTTGCAGTGCTCATGTTGTTAATTTTTCCCTTTTTCTTTCGATTTTCTATTCTTTGAAGAAACTCATGATTCCCTTTTTTTTTGTAAACGATGGGTGTTTTGGGATTTTTGTGTTTTAGGGTTTTATTGTATTTTTGGGTGTTTTAGGGTTTGGTTGTACACGATGGGACCGAGTTATGAAAGAGAGAATATCAGGGGGTTTTTTTTTCTTATGTATGATATGAGTGGTTGTTTCAGATGGGGAGGGTTTGTTTCTGGTTTTGGGAAATTAACCAACTATAGAGAGAGCATAAATTGGGATATTGTGTCAGAAATGTAAGCTAAGAATCAAAATCTCGCTCCACCCAAAACCGAGTTGTAAAAACAAATAACATAGCACAAAGTAAATGAAATAACTGACTACTATGGGAGAAAAAATATGCATGCCCAAGATCTTGTCCTTCTTAGTTGCTATGTTGTGATGATCCCTGAATTACCGAGGGAAAAACAACTTCTATAACTCATAAGACCATAAAAATGAAAAGAACAAAAAACAAAACTGATTTTAGAGGTCCAGCTCGAAATATATATATATATATATAAATTACCAATTACAAATAATCAAAATAATCTCCTCATGCATCTCTAACATTGTTTGTGTCAATACTAGAGGTAACCATAGGATTCTAATTATCAATTAAATGTAAGGAGTATTTATCTCTGTCAATGAACCTGCAGCCTCACAGTGGTATATCATTAAGTATATCAAAAGTATAAATGTTTCCTTCACGTGAAATGCTAGCACTAACATAGTACTATGTTTACTACAAATATAACGTATTCTTAACAAACCCTGATGAATAAAGTTGCCTTTTCGGAAAATGGAATTCTATGCATTAACTTAACTTATAGCCATCTTACTTCTGACAGACACCATTGCCCTTCAAGGTTGTAAGTACACGAATGATTGGCTCTATCTTCGAGAGGGGACTATCCTTCCAAAGTTATCATTTTCCCCTTCATTCTCCAACATGTTTAATGATCCACTGTGATTAACTGCTAGAACTTTGAGTTTCCCTCTCTGTTTTGTTTTTTAATTTTTAACTGTGGTGATCACTTTGCTTGCAGCCAGGCCCTTGTATCAAAAGAAATGTGCTGCTCAATCATCTGAATTTTCTTTTAGAGGAAACCATGTGACTGGAGGAAAAATAAGTTCTCTTTCTACAGAAGCACCTGCAATGCTTATGCCAAGCCTAGCTCATTCGAGATCAGTCATGGAAGCCATACAAGAAGTAAAAATGGTGCAGGTATCATGAGGCAGACCTGGGTTTCCCCCTGATATTTGTTTTATATTCAGAGCCAACTATTGGACTGTTTAGGTCTAGTGTTAGATATCAAACAATGCTAGACTTCAGCTTCTCTGCGAATGAAATTAAAAAGTTCAATTTTGTGCTTTTAATGTGCATTCTTTAATAAATAAATAAAAAACTGTCGTCTATTCTTTCTATCCATGAAACCTTTGAGATATCAGTATATGTCAACTTTTTCTGCCTTGCACTGCTATTTTTTTTTGGATGAGCTGTTAATTTGTAGTCCAGGTAACATGGTCAGAGTACACAAATTTAATCTCTCTTGAAATGTACAATTCTTAAAGCTTCATGAAGCCTAAGTTAACCATTGAATTGGTGAAAAAAAATTGCAATAATAGGTACTCTTCCTTATTTTTATAAAGCCTCACTTTTGGAGAATATAACTTTGACTACTTAGAAATCTGATCATAGGAAAGGAACACTATTCTTAAATTCGTACTATTTTATTGTTTTAGTGGAAAGAAATTTTCTCAAGATTTTTGTTTGAACATTGCCATGTGATCTAGACTTAAAAGAATCATATCTTGCAAAGGATCTCTTTGATAGTAATACCAGTTATATAAAGTTCAAAACTGAACAAGTTGCAGTTTGGAAATTACATAATTTTGCATAATTTTAAAACTTGCAGGGAAATCATCCTGAAATTTATAAAAAAAAATCTTTATTAATTAGCCCTCTAGCTTGTTCTATTATAAGTGAATGAAATCATTTGTGTTTTTGTCAAACTGCAACAGATCTGGCAGAGTATGATGAGGTATTGTGAATATAAAACAAAAGGAGTGGCTGCCTTGTTCTTTCATCTTTTTTTTTTTTTTCTGGGGATCTGTCTGAGATGCAAAAGATTCAATCCTAGGCGACGAAAGCCCCAAATCACACTGATCAAATTGTTGCCCACGATTACACTTCCACTCTCTTTCCATATTTTGAACAGTGGAGAAAAGAATACGGTATTCTTCTTCTTCTTCTTCTTCTTCTTCATGTTTCTAATAAAATAGAGATTCTCTTTGATCATATTTGTAGCTAATTTATATCTTTGTATTATGTTGGGATTTCAAAACAGGAGGGCTACAATGTGTAGGAGGGACTGAGTTACTGGATGATGACTTCGGATTATGACCCACATGAAGTTTATAGTGTTTTGTGCAGCTGCATTATTATTAGTTTAATTAGTTGTGATGTATTATTATTTATTTTGTTCTTTGTAAATTTATGTTTTTTATTGTGATGTAACAACAATATTATCTATTTTGCATTTTTATTTATTTTGTTCTTTAATTTATTTTTGTATAAATTAAATTTAGAAAGTGTTTAAATTATATTTTAAAAACAATCTATTTAAGCATGAAATTAGAATTTTAAAAAAAAAGTTGCTATAAATTTATTTTAAAATTAAAGAGGTGTTTTAAAAAAAATAAAAAGTGAAAACCTTCATCCGGTTATAAACTGGATTAAATCCGGTTATAAACCGGATTTAATCCGGATATCCGGTTACAAACCGGATATCCGGATGTAATCCGGTTATCCGCCCGGATTTAATCCGGGTAGATCCGGGCGGTTTTCCGCCCGGTTTCTAAAATCCAGATCCGGATCCGGTTATGGCCGGATATCCGGATCCGGATCCAGTTGCACACCCTTAATGTGAAATGATTTTTTCAGAAAAATGCAGCCTCACGTTTCACGCCCATGTGCAGCAGGAGAACGCACGATCGGGTAGAAAGGACCCACTTGGCTTCACGCCTACTGGCAGCAGGGACGCACGATTGTGAGGGAGGCAGCTGGATGTGCAGTGGGCTGTAGCGGAATCAAGGTGAGGGTGCAATCCGCAACAAGGAGAGAGTGATAAAAAAGGGAAAGAAAAAAAATCGTGAGGGGGCTTCTCATATTATTCTGGGGTTTTTACTTTTTTTTTTCCGAGAGCGGCGATTTCAGCTGAGTTTCTTTCCTCTTTGATTTTTCGTTTTTCTTGCTTTTGCTGGGTAGCGTATTTGTCATTTCTTTTCGGAGGATCTCCTTTATTTTTTTTATTTCTCTTACTTTTATACTTGGTTGGAGGTTTATTATTTGAGTTTGGCAATGTTGGGTATTTTCAGACAACATTTGTTTTGCGCTTGAGGATTTATCTCAGTTAGGATATTTTCTCAAATTTTAATATTGTTTTTCTTAGATTAATTTTTGCTGCTAGAAATATCATGTGTAGTTAATTTCTGAAGCTTGGGTTATTGAATGAGACTCAATTTGTTTTGGGTTCTAGTTTAATATAATATTTTGTTAATGAATATTGATTTCACTTGTTGCTAGTCATATTTGAATTGAAAAATAGAGTGCAGCTCTTGCTCTTGATTTGTTGTTGACGTAAGGCACAACAAATGCTTGAAAATTATCAAGGCTTCTCTCAGTTGATTGTTAAAGTGTGTTTGGTTAGTAAAGTTGTAAATCCCTTAAGGAAATATTGCAAAACTTGAGCATAACCTTTTTTCTTTGGTTTATCAATGCCTTGACTGGATTGTTAATCGAAAAAATATTCTAGAAACCGAAACAAAAAGAGTCTCATCCCCAACCCAAGTATTTGTTAAATCATTTCTTTTGCAACAATTATTTTCAACTTCATATTTAAAAATTTTGTTTGTTACTTGAAGGACTTGGAATTACAATTTTTCGTCATTTAGAATATTAAATTTTCAACAGCTATTCCTTTTGTAATTTAATCCATCTTTTTAAGATTTACAAAAGCTAGATCCTCAAAGCACAACCACATATTCCGTTTTTCATTAAATCTTTCTTTGTGAATATATTAAAATCCATTTTACTCATTATTTATACATACATAAAAAAAAATACAAAAAAGAAAGAATTTTATATTTCATTTTACTTTTTCACACTTCTCATACATCATCATACTTTCCAATTAAATTTTACAAATAATTTGATAATCCTTTATCTCTGTGGAATACGATCCTGGACTTATTCTTGATACGACTTGACACTTCTACACTTAAAAACACATTTTAGACGAGTCAAGTCTTCTCCTCAAAGTTCTTGATGTCATCAATATTTTTATTATTTTAGCTACATATAAAACACAATTAATTTTGAGGGCCCAGAGAGCTTAAAACATCCTCAACACAAAAGAAACCGAATCATGCCATCTTACAGCTTTTCATTCACATAAATGTTTTCTTTTTTCCTTTTCCTCGGTATCTATTGACTTAATATCCCTTTATTTTCTGAACTTTAACGTACGTGTCCTTAAACTGAAAGCCAACTAGCCCATAGAAACCAGCTCTTGCTATGAAAACAACGATATGATTGGCTTCCAAAGAAAATATTAAAAATACATACATTTATAAACAATCAATGTGAGCATAAGACGAAAACCAGCCGAATAGCAGTATACAATTGATCAATCGAACAACTATCAAAAGAGAAAGACCTCACATAGCTATTTGAAAGAAAACCCAGCTCCTAGTCAAGCATTTTCAAATCTTGCACGGAAACTAAATCAACCGAAATAAAACTATCTAAGGGATCGAATGCTCTCGGCGCGGGATCACCCCAAAAAGGAGGACTTAGGATCCTATCTTTCAATTCCAGAAAGAAAAAAAAAAATCGAATGAAATGAATAAGAGGAAGAAAAGGGTTTAAAGGTATCTTACTTGGACTTTGAGAAATGCAAAATCAACTTCAGTGCTTGGTTTTTCTCCTCCCTTCTCTGTTTTTTTCCACTTTTTGCGAGGTTTCCTTCTCTTAATAATGAAGCAAATGGGTATCACATTAAAGAAACGAAAGAAATGCCAGAAAGAAACTGAAGTTGTTCACAGAGAGAATTCTCCTCCTTCCCTCCTCGTCCTAGAGGAAGGGCCACTACAACACAATTGCTTTTTAGTGACGGTTGTGAATTTGTGACAGTCCCCAAACCGTCACTAAAAAGGCTTTTCTGTGACGGTTTCTGAAAACCGTCACTAAAGGCCGATGAGATTTTTTTTACGTTCCAACGTATGAGAAAATTACGTTCGAACGTTACATATACGTTCGAACGTGTGGCTACTGACGTTCAAACGTGAAATGTTTTGGCGCCAACGTTCGAACCTTAGTAATTAACGTTTGAACGTTAATTGTAAATTGAAATTAAATATTACTCTAATTAAAAATTTATGTGGTTTTTATAATGCATAATTTGTATGCAAGTCTAAAAAATTAACTTGTATATATTTATATATACACAATTTGTAAAATATAATTATATATTTATATATATATTTATGTTTATATATATAAATATAAATTTATGTATACATATATAAATATAAATTTATGTATACATATATAAATATATATTTATGTTTATGTATATTTGAAGTACAGTAATTTAGTATTAAAGTTGAAAAATATAACATTAAAGAAGATTGAAAATTGAAATTAAAAAAACTATAGATTTATTAAATAATATTGTTCCTTACAAAAATTAAAAACAAATACAAAATATGATAGAAGTACTTAAACAACACTCAGATGATAGCGTTGTCTGTACATAACTTTCAATGTGCAGATATTTCCCAGCCTCTACTGAGGAAGACCATCTTTCAGGTTCCTCTGCTCCTATATGAGTTCGTCAAACTTGTTGATCAGGGCCTCTCGCTCTACCATAATAGTATGAGCCCCGATCTGAGCAATGGCTTGAGTGGCTCTTCTCTCCCTCGTTTTCTAGTATGCAAAGGATGAGCCATATCCTGAAAATAGAAAAGGAAAAAAAATTATGAGTACTATTGATGCATCTTTTCTTATAATTTTAAACTGCTCTGCATGAATGTTCGAACATAAAGAAACATACGTTAGAACGTTAAGATAAAACGTTTGGACGTGTATATTTTACGTTCGCACATAAAATACATTTCGTTCGAACGTAGAACGTATAATAGATTTCATTATTTTCCATTCGAACGTAATACATACACGTTCGGACATTTGGCTATATGTTCGAACGTATGTGTTTACGTGCGAACGTAAAGGATAGACGTCAAATTGTTGAAAGCATAAATAAATTTAAAAGCATTACATATGAACGTTAAATCCTATATGTTCGGACATGGAAGGAAATGTTGGAATGTGAGAAATAAAATGTTAGAACGTTGAAGTTCATCGTTGAACATTTCTTGATTGATTTTTCAAAATATATTAATAATATATTAATTTATTAATGTATGTTATATATTATAATGTATACTATAACATATAGCATACTATATCTAATATTATATTATAATATATAGTATATTATATTGTAAAATACATTATAGCCAAATGTCGTTCACTATATATTATATTTTCATTTAAAGTATTATGATATCATAATGTATATATATAGTATATGTACATATATAATATATATATATTATATGTTATATATTATATATTATATAGGTTGTTGTTAGTTTTATTAATTATAACCAAATTTCTATCACTATATATTATGTTTCCATTTAAAGTATTATGCTATCATAATATATATATAGTGTATGTACTAATATATATATTTAAATATTTTAAAAAAACACTACTATCATAATATTTAAAATCACTTCCTTAATTATTATGTTGTGGATAAAATAAAAAATAAAAAAATGTAGTTGATAATGGTATGTATATAACATGAATATTAAGTATAAGTATATATAAGTATATTATATTATATATTTTGTTATATGATATATCTCATTTTTCCTTATAAATATATTGAGTTATTATAAGTTGGACTTTAATACCGGCAAACCTTCAGTGATGTATATATTGCTGGGAAAGTCCATTCAAGGTGATTTATAAGGTTTTTTCCAGTGAAATTAATGAAGGGATTAGAGTGACTCCCCTTGTAGTGATATTATATATTTTGCTGTTTAGTGTATATAATATATTATGCAACTATAATATATAATAGTAATTACGAATATGTTATATAATATATATATTATATATACTAGATTATTTTTTATTTCTAACTATTAATAATCAAGTTATATTTATGTTTTAACGTGCATTATTTACGTTCGAACGTGGAAAAATGTGGGCGGGAAATTTTCCGCTCAATTGTATCGTTCGGACGTTAAATCCTATACATTTGAACGTACGAAAATTGTTGGCGGGAAATTTCCCGCTCAATTATCGTCTTCTGTGCTGAGCATTTACATTCGAACGTTTAAATTAAACGTTTGAATGTGAATGCTGAAAATTTGGGAGGCTGAAAGTAACGTTCGAACGTTTAATTTATACGTTCGAACGTGAATGCTGAAAATTTAGGAGACTGGAAGTAATGTTCGAACGTTTAATTTATACGTTCGAACGTGAATGTTAAACTAACGTTCGAACATATAAATTAAATGTTCGAACGTTAATTCAAATGAAATTTTTTTTACATGAAAACATGCACGGGAGGAAGCAGAGTCATTTCTGCTTCTCCCGTGCATGAAATAGAGAGAGAGAGAGAGGGTGAATGGTGAGCGAGGGTTAGAGAGAGAGAGTTCGACTGAGAGATGGTTAGAGAGAGAGAGAGTGTGAGTGAGAAAGGGTTAGAGTAAGAGAGAGTATTGTTATTGTTAGAAAGGGTTAGAGTGAGAGATCACATCTAAATTGTATAAGAGAGTGATTATAGAGGGTTAGGATTTTGAAACTATTTTGGTAAGGAAAAATCATTCTTTCCATTATTTGCAATTTTATGATATTTTTCTTGTGTTTTATATATATATATATGTCTCTAACAAGTTAGTATTGTTTTTTTTTTTTTTTTAAGGAGGTGGTTGTTTTGGCAAATTGAAAGCTTATCATTTGTAAGAGGATATTAAAAAATGCTAGGTATATTTCTAAACTTTAGTTATATATGTTTATGGCTTGAGTTTGAGGAATATTGTGAAAATGGATAATATGGATTAGAAATATCATGATTATTGTTTATGAATTTTGTTAATATTTTGTGAGTTTATAGTGTTTATTGATGAATTAATATGTTTATAAACATTATTGTGAGAATATTGTTATGTTTAGATAATTTTGTTGTGAAAATATTGTGATAATGTTGTGATATGGATTTGAAATATTGTGATTATTATTTATTAAGTATATTTATATTTTGTGAGTTTATGATGTTTATTGATGAGCATTAATATGTTTAGAAATATTGTTATGGGAATATTGTTATGTTTATTTAACTTTGTTGTGGGAATATTGTGAAAATGTTGTGATATGGATTGTGAAATATTGTGATTATTGTTTATTAAGTGTATTTATATTTTGTGAGTTTATAGTGTTTATTGATGAGCATTAATATATTTAGAAACATTGTTGTGAGAATATTGTTATGTTTAGATAACTTTGTTGTGGAAAAATTGTGAAAATGCTGTGATATGGAATGTGAAATATTGTAATTATTGTTTATCAAGTGTATTTATATTTTGTAAGTTTATGGTATTTATTGATGAGTATTAATATGTTTAAAAATATTGTTGTGGGAATATTGTAAAAATGTTGTGATATGGATTATAAATGTTTTGATTATTATTTATGAATTTTGTTAATATTTTGTGAGTTTATGGTGTTATTAATGAATTAATATGTTTAGAAATATTATTGTGGGAATATTGTTATGTTAGATAATTTTGTTATGAAAATATTGTGATATGGATTTGAAATATTGTGATTATTATTTATTAAGTATATTTATATTTTATGAGTTTATGATGTTTATTGATGAGCATTAATATATTTAGTGACATTGTTGTGAAAATATTGTTATATTTAAATAACTTTGTTGTGAAAGTATTGTGAAAATGTTATGATATGGATTGTAAAATATAGTGATTATTTTTTATTAAGTATATTTATATTTTGTGAGTTTATGGTGTTTATTGATGAGCATTAATATATTTAGATATATTATTGAGGGAATATTGTTATGTTTAGATAACTTTGTTGTCGAAATATTGTGAAAATGTTGTGATATGGTTGTGAAATATTGTGATTATTGTTTATTAAGTGTATTTATATTTTATGAGTTTATGGTATTTGTTGATGAGTATTAATATGTTTTGAAATATTGTTGTTGTAATATTGTAAAAATATTATGGTATGGATTATAAATATTGTGATTATTGTTTATGAATTTTGTGAGTTTATGGTGTTTATTGATGAATTAATATGCTTAGAAACATGTTAATATGATAAATTAATAAAGTTCAAGTCCCTCGTAGTGCAAAAGTCTCATTTAGAGACACGTTTGCAGGCCCAATAGAGAGACCAGGAGGAAAGAATTCGCAATGAAGTCCAAGAGCAAGTACAACGGGAGATGATGGTGCAAATAGAGGATGTTATGTCATTGCAACAACAATGGGGTGGGCGAGGAAAAAAGAAATGTATTATCTCAACTCTATTCATGTATATAACTTTTAGTATTTAATTTTAAAAGTTTATAACACATAATTAGTTGTAAAATATTTATGGTGTGTAATATGATACAATTGGTATGTTTTTTAATTTTATGAAATTAATATTTCTGATCTGTACATTTGAATCTAAACAAAAAATGTTCGAACATTATTTCACATTCGAACAAATGTTCGAACGTAATTACACAAAATTACTACGTAACGTTGGAACGTACTTGTAAATGTTCGAACGTACTCATCCCCAAACGAACAAACATTTCTTTAACATTTGAACAAACATTCGAACGTTATACTCATTACGTTCAAACATTGTTCCATTAGCGTTCGAATGAAAATTCGAATGTTTAATGCAGTTAACGTTCGGAAGTAAATATGATACGTTCAAACAATAATCAACGAATGTCAAGTTCAGTCATTCGAATGTCAACTGCTTGGGTTGGCGTTCGAACGTAACTATTTACGTTCGAATGTTACTTTCTGTGACAGTTTTAAACCGTCACAAAAAGCAGAACGTTCGAACATTCTTCCGAACGAAACAACTCCAACCGTCACTAAAAATACTTTTAGTGATGGTTCAACAGTAAAGCGTCACCAAATTTTTTCTATGACGCACATTAGGTGACTGTCGTGGTGATGGTTTCAAACAGTCACCAAATGTCTTTAGTGACGTTTTGGTTATTTTTTGTAACAATTTTTTCTGTCACAAAAGACTATTTGTGTTGTAGTGGGCATTAGGAAACTCTCACACTACAACAAATAGCTTATTTTGCCACGAGTTCTTTTTACGTGGTATACATTAGTGGCAAAAAGTGGGCTTTTGCTAGAATTTTTTCCGCAAGATATAGTCGTGGATAATTCTTGGTGAGATGAGACCTTATTTAGTGAGAAAATTTTTTTCTTGATGAGTCTATACCATGGAATGCAAAAATCTTGGTGGGTATTTGTTGGTTCTCGGAAAAAGCTTGTTTGGGTGAAATATTGCCTAAATCTCGGCTACTGGTTCTCGTCGCAAAAAGGAGATTATATAGAAACTACTTCCCTCGCCCCCGCGATAATCTCCTGTTCCAAATTAACCATAGAATTTCTCATATTCCATCAAAGACCAAACCCTATCCTCTATCTTCCCCTCCCCTCCCGCAGCCAATATCCCCACCGCCTCCCTCTCCCGCAACTGCTGATCCCCACCTCCTCTCTATTGCGCATAGACGAAATCCATGCGCACCCTCTCCCTCGCATACCCAGTCCATCTCCCCCGTCCCTCGCCATGCGATTTCCCCACCCCTTCCCTCCCGCACAACCCCAATTTATCCACCACCTCCCTTTTGCACAGCCCCATTTCCACCAAGGAATTCCTCTTCACGCGTGGATTTGGTCTTCCTAGCGCGGATCCCAACACCCATCGTTTGTAAGTTTTCAATTTATGATGTAACCCCTGTCATGTTCTGTTGGATTTTAGACTTAGTTTTCCATCATGTTCTGTTGGATTTTAGGCTTCATGTTCCCATATTCCTTGTTGCATTTCTTGCAAATCGAGGGTTTGATTTACACCAAGTTCCTGGTGGTAATCTCTTTTAGTTATTCTGCTGCTTGGGTTTTGCCTTGTTCTATTTTCATCATAATGTGCTGCTTAGTTTGGGTAGTGATTTGTTCTACTGCCCTGATTTTCATATTCTGCTATATGGATTTTCGTATCTTATTTCCATCTATTCCGCTTATAGTTTGGATTTTTTGTTGTCGTGTTTTTTGCCCTTCTTTGATCGATATGATTGAATTATGATGTAATTAATTCTTTTTATAGTTCTGGTAGTCATCTCTTTTTGGAGTAAGTGATTTTGTATTCAATTTGATTGAATGCAACAGAGCATAAAACAGAATTAAGCTATGCCAAATAATTAAAAGCAGGATGAAGCTATGCCAAAATCATGTGCCAAATAATTAAAAGCCACTCATTTTTACATAGTATCTATGATGATAGAATAGCATTTGACCCGTATCCTGCTCTGTTATGTGCCAAATACATAAAACTCATAAGCTGAGTCAAATCTATACACAAATTTGTGCCCCAAATCACAAGTTTGACAAACAAGTGGAGTATATATTAAGTGACAAGTTGATTTGTTATCTGAGCTCATAAAATCAAATATCACTAGTGAAACTTTACTCATTCCTAAAATGAAATTACTTGCCGGTACAATATTAGGAAAGAAAAATGGTCGGCTAACCTTCATTTGCTTAGAAAAAACATTTGAATGGAAGCAAATTCGTTAATACAGAGACATGCATTCGACCAAATGCTTCAAGAATGACTGCTCAAGTGCACAAGAATAACTATGCTTGACAACCTGAAACAATAACTTGTTTGTTATTGCTTGTAACTCTCATACAAAGAGGTGCTATTTGAAACTTTAGGAGATTAACATTGCCACAACAACAGAGTTTATGCAACTTGCCTCATCTGTAGGGACATTAAATATTGTTTGAAGAGGTTGCCACTTTTGGTTAACCAATGTCGGCCCTTGTTTATCTACTGAAAGCCTTCTTTGAGCATTAGCTCCACCATACCCATCCATATCCCTAACAGTAAAAAATCTCAGTAAGGAAGTCTGTACTACCCTGCTCCTTCCTTCCTTCTGATGTAAACAATTACGTTTGATGTAATAGTCTGTCCGCTCCTCTTTAGTGTCTAAGAGTTTCGTTACGCGTGCCAGACCTCAATGGCGTGTTTTTAAAAATACTACGTAATTTCTAAAGTTAGCTTTGTGTTTTAAAGTTATGTGTATTTTAAATCGGTTATTCTCATCGTTATTTAACTAAGTAATATTTTAAATAACTAAATTATAATATCTTTGAAGAGCTCCAAATATATTATAATTGTGGGAATCATTTTATATAAATGATTCCAGTTATTCAAAATATTACGTGATTTAAATTAATGATGGAACCTTTAAATTAATTTAATGGTTTTATTCTCTTAAATATGTTAACTAAGACTTCATCATTTTATAAATGATGAAGGAATATTATTTTAAATAATATTCTATCTTAATTCCTCTTAGTGCTTTTAATTAAATAAACGTTTATGCATTTTCAAATCAGTATTTAAGGGTCATCGTTAGATCATTTTGGGGATCCCAAGACGATGGGTTTTAGGATAAAAACCCCAGCACTCTCTCTTTCTCCCTCACTTTTCCCCAGCCCTCTCTCTCTCTCTTCCCTCTCCTTCAGCGTACGCAGCAAGCCTGCTCCCTCTCACCCAAACTGCTCCAGCCCATAGCCCGGCGCCGCCATGCGCTGGTGAGTCTCACCTCCACCACCACCGGCCTCCTCTCCCTCCGGCGAGCCTCCCTGCACCAGCCTTGCTCCCTAACGCTCTTGCCTCCTCTCCCTCAGCAGTGCACAGCCCAAACGGGCTTAGTGGCCACTGTGCCGCCGTGCGCTGTTCTCCGGTGCCACCACCTCCACGGCAACCTCCTCTGCCACTGGCCATCACCCTCCAGCAAGCTCAACCCCCTCCATGCAGCCACCTTCTTCCACATGCACGTACACAGCTCACCCATGCACGGGTTCACTGTGCAACCTCCTAGCGCCGCCTTGCGCTGCCAACTTGGCCACTGGACACCACCACGAGCATCCCTGAGTCTCCCCCTTCCTCCTCCCTTGAACCCATGGCCAGATGGCCCCTCCTCCACCTGTCGGTTTCCCTCTCTCGCACGCATGGGTTAAGCCACCTCCACCGCCGTACACCGCCACCCACGGCGGGTGACCACCCTCAAGCCACTACCATGGGCCCGATCTGCCACCCATGCATGCACACTTTCTCTCACTCTCCCACGGCCTCTTCTCCCTCTCATGCACGGCCAGCCCTCTCTCCACCACCTGTGACCACCGTGCTGCCACCACCGAGCCTCCACGGCTCCACCACCAGCCTCCCTTAGTCTAGCCCAAGCCCAAACCACCACTTTATACGGTGGTTAGCCACTGCCCACGTGATGGATAGTCACTGTGCGTGAGTGACCGCCACTGCACACGGCTAGATCTGCTGTGCTACGCTACCTTGCCACCATCACATGGCCACCTTAAGTCTTTCCAAGACCACACCTAGCTATCCAAATGCCTAAACAGCCACCGTATGCGGTGTAGCCATCCCGTACGTTCCTTCCGATGTTATCGTTGTGATGGCTAGTGAGCGACGCACAGTTTATTCCATCGATGGTATAACTCTCTATCCCTCGCTATTTATATTACATGCTAGTTGGTTGGTTAGGTTGTGGACTGTGCTGTTAGTGTTATAGGGTTTACTATGTAGTATGGTGATGTGATGGGCTGTGACGTGAAGTGTTGGGCGTAGTTGGGAAGTGTGCTGTGTAGTGTTGTAGGCTGTGCTGTGAAGAGAGTACACGTGGAATGTACTCCATGTGGTGGAATGATGCACCATATGGCGTGTATGCCATAGTGGTGATGTGGCGTAGTGCTGTGATACGTGGAATGTACTCCATATGGTGGAACGATGCACCCTATGGCGTGTATGCCATAGTGGTGATGTGGTATAGTGCTGTGAAGGAAGTACATGAGGAGCGTACTCCATGAGGTGCAGCGATACACCGTGTGGTGTGTCGCGAAGATAAGGATGATTGCGTAGTTGATGGGCGAAGAGCTTGATGTATGGTGTTGGGAACTGTGGAACAGTGTCCCGAAGTTTCTATGATATGGCCTGTAGTCTGAGGTGACAAGTATCACCGCATAGTCGGCCTATGGCCGGGAGTAAGTACGAAGAGGCTTGAAAGTATTAGAGTGGTGCAGCGAAAGCATGACTGGGTAACGTCATGAAGTAACGTGATCAATCATGGAGTTGTGCTGTGATGACCTAGGATGTATATGAGGTGACGTGACAAGGACACGGTGTAGCTTGGCAATAATCTCGAGCTATATGGCATGACGTAATGTGTAGTTGTGAATAGGGTCCTGTCGTGTCAAGTGTTGGGATGAACTGTCAAGAGGTAGGCTAGCATGAAGAGTTGTGCTAGCTGGGTTATGAGAAGGTTGGTATTGGAGTATGGTGCTTGCCCTACGAGCTTGTGACCAATGTATTATAGGTTGATCTTAGGTGATACAAGGGTAAGGTACGTGTGTGTTCTGGATAGACACACGTGCTGGACGGATTCACCATATGTAATGGGTAATCTGTCCTAAGCATGGTTACACGGTGCTTAAGCCTCAGAGTGGCTTGGAGCCGTGTGACGTGTATGGATGGTCATGGGAATTAGAGTGAGCTAAGATACATGAGGGGAATGATGAGGGTATTGTCTAAGAATGGGATGCATGACTTAGTTAGTCTAAGTCATGCGTCAAAACGTGGTTAATGCTAACTAAGTCATGCGTCAGAACGTGGTTAATGAGAAGAATGAGACAGAGGTCTTAGTGTCTTAACTCTAAGGTGAATCATGGATTCACCCTAGCGAGTAAGCATTCGAAGTAGAACGTAAGGTTGAAAGAAGTAGTGACCGTAAAGGGGTCCCCTAAGGTCTTATCCTAGTAAGGGACACGTAAGAGCACGAGATAGAATGATAGTGTTCTAAGTAAAGTATAGTTCTATTTCTATCTTAGTTGCTTATGCACTAGATAGAGAATAACGTTAAGGTTATGTGTATGCATGTAGGTTGCCATCTGACATGCACATGAATGGACTGCATGGTATGAAAGTAGCATGGAGTCCAGCTAAGTGTTACGTTCATGCCCTTCTAGAGCCTTCTAAAGTATAAGAAAAAGAAAGAAATGATTTTCCTATAAAAGATGCTTTACGAAAGGACATGAAAGACGTTTTTAATGAAAGCATGCTAAGTCTTGAAAGGTATAGGAATGTATGGCCCCTCCTCGACAGGCCCTTTTTAAGCACCCAAAAGTATTCATTGTACGCATGTGAATGGATGACTATACGATGTATCTGTTGTACGTATTTTCTAAAGAAAAGAAAGGAAGTATCGAGGTCTGTGCCCCAAGCTTCAAACCGATGCTTTGACTGACGTGAAGAAAGTGTTTTAAAACTGATGCCTAAGAACTGATGTTAAAATGCCCCTACAAACTGATGCTTTATGGATGCCATAAAAGATGATGTTTAACGATGTTTTTCTCATAAACGAACTGTTAAATGAAAAGAAAAGATGATGATCACGTTTCTGCTCAAAATAGAGCGGAAATAAAATGAAATGAAAGCTCCAGCTCTTTAGAGCTGACATGAATGAATGAAAGCATGAATGTATAAAAATATGTAACGGCCATTGACTCACTCAAAAATGAGCAGCACAAAGACTATCCCAAGTGTAGGAGCATGTCGCGTAATAATTAGGAATAAATTCCTAGATCATCTCCTCAGGGAAGGTGCTTAAAAATCAAACTCGTGAAAATGGTGAAAATATTTACAATGAGAAAAAAAAAAATTAAAGTGATGATATGTACAATGAATGTAGGAGTGCAATGGAAATAAAAATTTACTAGTCATGGACTAGATTCATGTTTGTTGGTTTTGAGTGAAAGATGAAAAATATGAAAATAAAATGCAAGACAGTAAATTAAAATTACTGGAAAGTAAATAATTGAAATTTAAAGGAACAAAAAATTAAATGATAGTAATTTAAATGGCAGGAAATTAAAAGTGCGAGAAAATTAAATGGCATTAATTTAAATTGCAGGAAATTAAAGGTGCGAGGAAATTAAATGACATAAATTTAAATTGCAGGACGAGGAAACTAAATGGCATAATTTTAAATTAAGGAATAAACTTGATTTTTGGAAATGGAGACTGCGTTCTCCAACCCAAAAATTTGAGTTTCCAATGTAAGGAATAAATTTGATGTTTGGAAATGGAGACTGTGTTCTCTAACCCAAAAATCTAAACTTCCAATTAAAATGAACTCTTAATATTTCTCAAAGAGGACTGCAAATTTACTCATTAAACAAACTCAAGACTGGAATTTTAGACTTACGAAAATGAAGTTTACTAAGCTATAAATTAAAACCGACTCCTGAAACTGATGAATGAATTACACAAAACTAACATCTAAAAAAACAATTAAAACCGACTAGAAATTAACTAAGTCTTCTCTCCTCTAACTGACTCTTGACCCCTTTTTCCGTCCATTCACAAGCCTTTATATAGGCTTCAAAAGTACTGAAAACCGGTACTGTTTGGTATCGGTGTCCGTGACCTCGTCCCCACTGAGAAAGATATTCCATTTGTCGCTGGCCCTTGAGTCTGTCTTGTTTCCCACATGCAGAAGAAATTTTGACTCTTTCCAATTCATTGTCCGCAAGTCCTCTGCCTTTTTCTTTTCTTGCAGTGCATCCCTTCAAGTCTTCGTGTGCTTCCAGACCGAAAAGGAAGCAATAGACTATTTGTTTTTCGTCTGTTTCCTTTCTTTGTGTCCTCATGTCTGTCCAAATGAAAAAGTCCCTCATGATTTTTCGTCCTTCATTTCTGTCTAGAGTGCGTCCCAGCTTGAACATTTTATTTTATTTTTCTTCTATCTTCAACTCGCATGCCACTCCGTCCCTCTTTCTTTTCTTTTTTTCTTCTTTCCTCTTCCCAGCTTTCTTTCTATCCGCATGAGCATTTTAGATGGTAGGAGTTCGAGGCTGAGCAGCGGCAGGGTGGAGCTTGGTGGCTGCGCATGGAGTTTCAGACGGTGGCGACATGGGCACTGCTGTGGATGAACGTTGGCAGCGAGGTGGAGGTGCTCTGTTTCGAGGAGGTAGAACAGAGGCTTCTCGATGATGGCTGATTCGCATGGCCGTGCATGGTGGGTGCTGCTGATGGAGGAAGCTTCTGGACATGGAGACTTGATCTCCGGCGTCTTCTATTGCTGCTGGAGGCCAGCAGAGGTGCAGCGGAGCAGTTTGGAGAAATGGAGGTGCTGCTGTGGAGTTGGGTGGCCAGCATGAGGTTGAAGACGACGACAACGCTGTGTTATTTTTTGTCCGTAGACAAAACGGCACGTCGTTTAGCAGACGGNCGAAGCAAGGAAGCTGGCATGAGCAGAGTCTGAAGTCTTAGAGTGACAGTTAAGAATAAACGAAACACACCGTTTTGTTAAGTAATAGTTGAGTTCATTGTAACAGATTGGAATTGTGTCGTTTAGTAGTAGTTGAGAATAAGTAAAACGGTATCGTTCTGTAGCTGTCGTTTGGATCATTAGGTAGCTGAATTAGTTATAAGCTTGTGTAGTTTACATAACAGAATTCATATAACTGAAGATTCATCTATAAAAGGCAGCCGATAGTTGGGAATGAGGCCAACTTCGGAATCCATTGTTAATCACGTCTCCTTCCTTCTCTCTTTCTCTATTTCTTGATTCTTCTTCTGGAGGCCTGACTCCCTCGAAGTAGTCACAGTTACCCGATTATTCAACATTAGTTCAAGGTCCACTACAACGGAAGCTTTTAATCCCAGATATAAATGACATGTCGTTTTTCCAGTTAAGAAAAACTACATGTCGTTTAGAAGAACCTATAAAACAGAAAAAAATAAAATAAAAATAAATAAAAATAAATAAAATAAAATAAAATAAAGTAAAATAAAACTTATACAAGCAAAAAAAATAATAATCAAAGAAACGAAAAAATAAAAATAGACAAAGAAAATAAAATAAAATTAGACAAAGAAACTAAAATAAATAAATAATTGAAAATAAAAATAAAATTAAACAAAAGATAAAAAATAAAATATTAAAAGTGTGTTGTGCAAGTGAATAATTATTGCCCAAATAAATCATGAGTTATAAAATCAAGCATAAATTATGCTATTTAATCAATGTAAATCACAACTTGAATTTATGCCCTTTTAATCAGTTTTCCATCTAAAACCAATGATAAAATAATAAAACAATTAAAAATATATTGGTTTTAAATGTATAAAATATGCAATAATACAGCTCAATCATACCCCCCAACTAGCATTTTGCTAGTCTTTGAGCAAAATAGTGAAAACTAATTTAGATGAATATTGCATAAAGCTCAAAATCCAAACAAAAGCAATCAAATAAAATAATGAATTCTCACAAAATGCGGCATGTGACTATCAACTCCCAGGGGCTATATTCAGCAAGATTGTCTCAACAATCTTTCATTAAGAAATGGGGAAAATATCTCAAAACTCAGATGTGTGTGTGTAGCTAGACGATTGTGTGTTCTTCATTACTAATCGGGATTTATCCCAGGATTTTTCAACCTTAAGATTAATCATATCTAATTCTACCTACCTCAAAATCCAAGGGACTAGCAGTTTTCACACCAACTCTGTTTAAAGGTTGAACACTCAACCCCCAAAGTTTGGGTAACTATTTCTAGCCCTTTACATAGGAAAGCCCCCCGCTTCATCCTTTATTATATATATATTTTTATTTTTTTCTTATTCTTTTATTTTTTTATTTTTTTATTTTTTATCATATGGATTCAAACAGAGGGGAATCGAACCCAGGACCGTGCGCCTAACCCATACATTCCCAAGTTCGCCCTTACCACTAAGGCAGATCCATATTTTTTTTTTTTCAAAAGGCTCAGTAGTCCTGCAGTTTACTTCTCCTGTTTAAAATCAATGAACAGTATGAGTGTAAGCATGTGCAAAATATCATTCGAGATTTTCCCTTCATTATATATAAATCATGCCAAGTCTATCTCAATAAATATAGCATCCTGGTGTTTCAAGTCATACATCAAGCAAAATACCATGCATCAGGAATTTTGTTCTATGCTCAAGGTTGAAAATAAATCTTCATAAAATAATTCCGCTCAACTACACCACCAAGATGCTCAAATTGATAGAAATATTGTATGTCAATGGTGTGTATAACAGTGCATATCACATTAAGGCAAAAATTATGTAATCCAGTGCACACATACTAATAAAGAAAAGATGAGCAATAAAAGAAAAACTAACATAGAAAATAAAGAAATAGAAGAAATCAACAAACAATAATACAGAAAATAAACAATCATGTAATCCATTATACACATGCAAAAAATAAATAAACAATAACACAGAAACTAAACAAAGAGATGCAAATAAAAGAAACAACACAAAATAAACAACACAATGCAATAACAGAAACAGATTTCAAATATGTATGAGAGAATTAAAGAAGAACTTCCCGGACAGGTGAGAAATGCTTGGGGATGAAAAACAACTTCATGTGAATTTTTCTTTTTCATCCAGTAGTCGAAAATCAAGGAATCTGGGGTCTGACAACCACAGAGTCTTGGTTCCCAGATTCAAATGTAAGGCTAGACTGGTAGCGTTTCAAAGCCTCAAGCTCTGCCCTGCTTTATGGCATCGAGCTTTGCTCCAAGTTAGTTTTCGCAGCGCCTTAATTGCAGAGTCTTGGTTCTCGGATTCAAGCTGTAAGGCCAGACTGACAGCGTTTGAGAGCCTCGAGCCGTAAGGCTAGACCAACATTGTTTCAGAGCCTCGAGCTCTGCCCTGCGTTTCAGAGCCTCGAGCCGTAAGGCTAGGCTGACAACATTTCATTCTATATGGCATTGAGCTCCGGGTTAGTTTTTTTTGCAGAGCTTTGAGTTCTCTGGGTCTCTATATAAGGGACCAGCTTCACCATTTTGAAATATATAGCAAGTCCTCCGCATTTCTCACATTTCTCAAATTTCTTTCAATCCTCGCAACTTCTTTCATTCTCTCAAATGGCCGAACAACACTCTGTCAATGATATCCCTGATTTGAATCAGGTACCTGTTACACCACAACCATTTGTCTTCTGTCCTGATGCCTTTAATGCCATGAAGGGAACATAGATATATTTTTCTACCTAGTCCGATGCTGAGGTGGTTTCAGGATCTAGAATGCTTAGTGCCCAATATGCTGCTTCTGTTACAACCTTGTCTCGGAGATTACTGTCACGGGTGAAAGAGGTAGATGAACTTAAAATTCCAATTTCTAAGTTGCAGCAAAGGTTTGCTGCTAAAAGTCAAAAAAAAAAATATTAAAACAAGAAAATAAGCAGTTAAAAAATGTGTGGACTTGTATGCTCAAAACCTGCAATCACGAATAACGGAGTTGGAACAAGAGAAAGAACAAATACTAAGCAACTATCAGCAATTAACAGCAGAGGTCCAACGGTTACGAGAAACATAAGGACGGTCTGCAGTTAATTTATTTATTAGTTTTTTTTTTTTGAATAAATTTGTTTTGTTCTCATCTCCAATTCTATAAAATTAGTCTTGAGTATTCAAGTCACAACAAATTTTCTCTTCCTTTTCTCTTCTCTTTTTTTTTTTTAATGAAACAAAAGTAGAAAAAGAAATGACTCATTCAAAAAAGGGGTTTTCTTAGACTCAATATCCCTAAAGAAATACTGCAAAAAAAATGGGATAACAGGCAAGATAACTACTTTGCCAAAGCAGACACTTGCGATCATTGTGCTATCGCGTGTCGGTATCACTTCATCATGCCAGGAAATCCTGAACACTGACGTAAAATTTTCTTTTAGTTTCATCATTTTTAGAGTTGCATAGTGGAGAAATGAATGCAAGCTCGCCTTTACATAATGCAATTCCCTCCCCCCAACTGAACAATGTAGTGTCCTCATTGCTTAACGGAAAATAAAATCAATGTAAAGAGAAAACAATGCAAAAGAGAAGTAAATAAACAACTACACAACACAAGAAATAAATATAAATAAATAAACAAATAAACAGCACTCAAAAATCACAAGGTGTCTGGACAAGAAGAGTTTCACCTAGATTATACATTGGAATAAAAGGTTTAAGGCGCTGACCATTCACAGTGAAGGGGGTACCTTCATTATTAGGATTCTGAATGTCCACCACTCCATGAGAATGAATTTTTGTTATAATATAGGGACCATTCCAACGAGATTTCAATTTACCAGGAAAAATATGTAAACGAGAGTTGTAAAGAAGTACTTCCTGGCCAATTGTGAATTGCTTGTAATGAATCTTTTTATCATGCAAACTTTTCATTCTTTCTTTTGCCAGTTGGGCGTTGTCATAAGCATCCCGACGCGCCTCATCCAATTCGCTGATCTGCAATTTTCTCAACTCTGAAGCTTCATCGAGTGACATGTTAACATGTTTAATCGCCCAAAGAGCTCGATGCTGAATATCAACAAGTAAATGACAAGCTTTACCATAAACTAATCCATAAGGGGACATCCCTAGATTAGTTTTAAAACCTGTCCTATAAGCCCACACAGCATCAAGAAGCTTAACTGACCAGTCTTTCCTATTAGGATTGACAGTTTTCTCCAAAATGATTTTGATTTCTCTGTTTGCCAATTCAGCTTGCCCATTTATTTGGGGGTGATAAGGGGTAGAAACTCAGTGTGTGATACCATATTTCTTCATGAGTGTAGAAAATGGTTTGTTGCAAAAATGAGAACCCCCATCACTAATGATAACTTTGGGCATGCCAAAGCGAGCAAACAGAGATTGCAAAAATTTTAGGACAACACGATGGTCATTTGTTTTGCAAGCGACGGCCTCCACCCATTTTTAAACATAATCCACAGCTAATAAAATATATGTGTTTCTAAAGGAAACCGGAAAAGGTCCAATGAAATCTATTCCCCAACAGTAAAAAATTTCTAAAGTGAGAATAGGGGAAAGAGGCATCATGTCTCTTTTGCTAATGGATCCCAATTTTTGACAAGGCTCACAAGCCTTACAAAAACTATAAGCATCTTTAAACATTGAAGGCCTGTAGAAACCGCTTTGCAAAATTTTAGTAACAGTTTTCTTTGCAGAAAATGACCACCACATGCACCCATATGACAAAATCTCAAAACAGAAGAAAACTCATCATCAGGAATGCATCTTCGAATTAATTGGTTAGAACAATATTTAAAAAGGTATGGACCATCAAAGTAAAAATGTCTTACCTTTGAGAGGAATCGGCGCTTATCTTGGATGGACCATTCAGAGGGCATTTGCTCAGCCACCAAATAGTTGACTATGTCAGCAAACCAGGGAGCTTTGTGAACCACAAATAGTTGCTCATTCGGAAAACTATCATGTAACACCCTGCTCTTTCTTCCTTCTTCTGACGTAAGATATTACGTCAGATGCGGTAAACCTGCTCCTCCTTCCTTCTTCTGACGTAAGCAATTACGTCAGATGTGATGAGACAGCTTGCTCCTCTTCTCTAGTGTCTAAGAGCCCCGTTATGCGTGCCATACCTCGATGGCTTGTTTTAAAGATACTACGTGACTTATAAAGTTATCTTTGTGTTTTAAGTATGAGTATTTTAAATGGAATATTCTCATCGTTATTTATCTAAATAATATTTTAAATAACTCAATTATAATATCTTTGAAAAGCTCCAAAAATATTATAATTGTGGGAATCATTTTATATAAATGATTCCAGTTATTTAAAATATTATGTGATCTAAATAATGATGGAATCTTTAATTTAATTAATAGTTTTACTCTTTTAAATATTTTAAGTAAGACTTCATCATTTTATAAATGATGAGGGAATATTATTTAAAATAATATTCTATCTTTATTCCTCTCAGTGCTTTTAAATAAATAAAAGTTTCCATGGTTTTAAATCAGTGTTTAAGGGTCATCGTAGACCATTTTATAGACCCCCCAGATGTCGGGTTTTAGGATAAAACCCCAGCCCCTCTCTCTTTCTCCCTCACTTTTCCCTCCCCTCTCTCTCTCCTCTCTCTGCCTCTCCCGTACGCGATACCCACACCGAAGGCACCAGCCCCCAGCCCGGCGCTGCCGTGCGTTGGTGAGCCTCACGGCCACCACCACCGGAACCGCCTCCCTCCGGCGAGTCCCCCAGCACCGGCCTTGCCCCCTCACGCTCGCCCCTCCTCCTCCCTCGATGGTGCAAGCCCAAACGGACTTAGTCCTCCATGCGCCGCCGTGCGCCGTCCTCCGGCGACACCTCTCCCACTGCAGCCTCCCCTGCCACCGACCGGCCACCTCCAGCGGCCTCAGCCCCTCCCATGCAGCCACCTCTCTCCTCCACGCACGTACACGGCAAACCCATGCACGGGTTCACTGTGCAGCCTCCTAGCGCCGCCGTGCGCAGTCAGCTCGGCCACCGGACACCACCATAAGACTCCTGAGGTCTCCCCCTTCCTCCTCCAGCAAACCCACGGCCAATAGGCCTCTCCTCCACCTCCCGAAGTCCCTTTCTCCACCGCACGGTTTTCCCCTCCTCCGCCGCCGTACGCTGCCACTCACGGCGAACGACCACCCTAGCTGGCTTCCTCAGGCCACCACGAACCCAACGGTACCACCCACGGCCCCAATCTGCCACCCACAGCCCCACACTCTCTCTCACTCTCCCACGGCATCTATTCCCTTCACAGTGCACGGCCACCACCACGGACCACCGTGCCGACCACCACCGAGCCTCCACGGCTCCTCCGGCAGTTCCCTTAGCCCAGCCTTAGGCCCAAACCACCACTTTATGTGGTGGGTTGGTCACTGCACGTGATGGACAGTCACTACGCGTGACTGACCGCCACTGTACACGGCGAGACCCGCTGTGTTATGCCCCTTGCCAGCATCACCAAGGCCACCTTAGGCCCTTCCAAGACCACACCTAGCTATCCAAATGCCTAAACAGCCACTGTACGCGATGTAGCCACCCCGTACGTTCCTCCGGCATTATCCTCGGTGTACGATCAACGAGCGACGCACTGGTTATCCCGTCGACGGTATAAATCTCTATTCCTTGCTTTTTATATTAAATGTTAGATGCTAGCTAGTTGATTAGGTTGTGGACTGTGCTGTTAGTTGACTAGGTTGTGGACTGTGCTGCTAGAATTATAGGATTCGTTGTGTAGTGGCGATGTGACGTGAGGTGATGAAGTGTTGGGTGTAGTTGGGAAGCGTGTTGTGTAGTGTTGTGGACTGTGCTGTGAAATGTGGTGGCAGTGTATGTGCAGTAGTAGTGGTGTAGCCTAGCGCGGTGTAAGGAGTACACGTGGAGTGTACTCTGTGTAGTGAGATGGTGCACCGTATGGCGTGTATGCCATAGCGGTGACGTAACGTAATTCTGTGAAGGGAGTATACGTGGAGTGTACTCCATTGTAATGGAGTGACGCACCATATGGCGTAAGTGCCATAGTGGTGACGTAGCGTAGCCCTGTGAAGGGAGTACATGAGGAGTGTATTCCATGAGGTGCAGCGATACACCGTATGGCGTGTCGCGAAAATAAAGGTGATTGCGTAGTTGATGGGCGAAGGGCTTGATGTATGGTGTCGGGATACTGTTCCGAAGTGTGAGATTAGGCCTGTAGTCCAAGGCGACGAGTGTCGCCATGTGACTGGCTTATGGCCAGAAGTAAGTGTGAAGTGGCTAGAAGGTATCGGAGTAGCGCAGCAAAAAATGACTGGGCAACGTCACTAAGTGACGTGGTCGATTAAGAAGTCGTGCTTGCGACTGGTGAAGAGCTAACGTAAGAGTCATGTAGTGGGAACGTGACGAGGTGTCACGTTGTGACGAGAGTACGTGAGGAACCGTACTCATGATGAGTTATAAGGTGACGTAACAAAATGTCAGAAGTGATGTGATAAGGTCATGATATAGCTTGGGAATGGTCTCGAGCTATATGGCGTGACGTAAAGTATTGAGATATGTGCCGTAGTAATGATACAGCTGTAGCCTACGGCGATGAGCGTCGCCAAGTAGTCAGCTTATGGCCATGAGTATGTGCTAAGTGGCCAAAAAGTATCAGAGCAGTGCAGCGGAAGCGTGATTGGGCTACGTCATGAAATGACGTGGTCAATCATGAAGCTGTGCTGTGATGGGTTAGGATGTATGAAAGATGACGTGACAGGGTCAAGGCATAGCTTGGGATTTAATCTCGAGCTATGTGGCATGACGTAAGGTGTGTTCATGGACAGAGTCCCATCGTGCTAAGTGTTGGGATGAATTGTCATGAGGTAGGGCTAGCATGAAGGACCATGCTAGCCGGATTATGAGAAAGTTGGTAACGGAGTATGGCGTTCGCCATACGAATCCATGACCAATGTATTAAATGATGATCTTAAGGGATAAAGGAGTAAGGTACGTGTGTTGTCTGGTTAGACGCACGTGCCGGACAGATTCACCATATGTAATGGGTAATCTGTCCTAAGTATGGTTACACGGTGCTTAAGCCTCAGAGTGGCTTGGAGCCGTGTAACGAGAATGGACGATCATGAGAAGTAGAGTGAGCTAAGATGCATGAGGGTAATGATGAAGGTACTGTCTAAGAGTGGGATGCGTGACTTAGTTAGTCTAAGTCATGCGTCGGAATGTTGTTAATGAGAAGAATGAGACAGAGGTCTTAGTGTCTTACTCTTAAGGTGAATCATGAGTTCACCTTAGCGAGTAAGCACTCGAGGTAGAACGTAAGGTTAAAGGAAATAGAGACCGTAATGGGTCTCCAAGGGTTTTATCATAGTAAGGAACATGAAAGGACACGGGATAGAAGGAGAGTGTTCTGAGTAAAGGACATTCCACATATCTCCACCCTCACCCTTAAACACCTTACCCAAGCGAAGCCATCTTCCTATGCATCTACCTCCATCACCTCCCCCAAGTCAACCCTATCGTATTCTTCTGAACTTCAATCGGAATCTCCTCTTCGTCATTCAACTTCAACCTCCTCCATATCCTCCATCGCATTACTATGCTCACAATTGCAAGAAAAGAAATCCTCCCTTCCTCCAAATAGGAAGATGGCTAACGGCTTCACCTCGCTCGTTTTCTAGAAACGGAAAGCAGTTGAGAGAAGAATTTTTGCTCCCCATCAACAAATCTAGGTGGCTACTGAGACAACTAAATTAATAAATGATATTCATTCATCCAAATGTGTGGGATTCACATTAATGTAGTTATATATACACTAGCGCATTAATGGAAAGCAAATATAAATCCAAGAGCCTAATTGTTTCTTACACATCATCATGGGCAGATGCCATTCACACATGCATACCTGCTCCTCTATTTAAGTTCCTATCATCTGCCATTCTCTTGAACTCGCAGGGGTGGGTGAAACATCTACAATAATTAATCAATACACAGTATGAACAAATTAATTAGTTACATAATTAACTAGATACATTGAGATTCTTAATGCATAGTGAAATAAAACAATCAAGTAGATTTGTAAAAATCAAATATATAAACACCTTTTTCTCAAGGAGACTAGGTAAGAGCATATTATTATTAATTAATAATATTATTTTTGGGCAAGTTAATTTTTTTTTCATTCATTTTTTCATATTCTAAAATATTTAGTCAAGTGCGATTTAGCATTTCTTTCACTAGTAATCCCTAGTGCATAAAGTTGATACTGACCTGTGGCTTTGGACACTACATTGAGAGACATTTGACAGCACGTGGCAAATTGCATGCAATTATCATACAATTATAAAGCCAAACATGAGCATCTTCATCGAGACATGAACCTTTTTAAATCCAACCAGAACATCCCAGTAGTACATGAATTATTGATTAAATAATATTTTTCGTTGTGTTATTTTATTTCTATCATGCTTCCATGCATCATATATGCTTGATTCATGTGCACTAGTTTTGCAATATCTGTCTAATTGACTTGGAAGCATTCCAAGTCTCCCATTATGTTTTTGTACGTCTCCTTTAAGTTGCCTCCCTATCCCTAGATCACCTAAAATCACAACCCACATGCTTCTAGACTTTGAATATAAACTCGATAAATATATATATATATGATATATACCCAAAAGACTATTCAAACTCTTCATAAAGACAAAAGCTAGAACATGGAAAAGAAACTTAGGTCCGGCTCAGATGTTGAGTTGAGTTTAGAATATTTGAGTTCTTTATGAATAGTAGTGAGTTGAGATGGTGGAGTGGGTTTTGTGGGGCTACTAAGATGAGTTTAGATGTGTTTAGACGTTAAGATGAGTTAAAAACAATATTACGGCCTAATGAGAAGTGATAAAACATAAAGGGATCTTACATAAATAAATTCATCAAATTGACGTAGCTTTTGGGTTTGCCTCATGTAGCCTGTTTCAAATGAGTGACGGTTGAGGGAGTTTTGAAACTTGTGTTATGGAGTGCCCGTAGCCTTTTGTAAAACCCTTTTTGGAAGAGACTTTCCATGTTCAAGTGATTCCTTTTGCACATTGAAACAAAAGTCAAAGTTATTGTTAGATTATGGTGGAAGGGATTTGAGTTTCTTTTTGGAATGTAGGAGTGGGTTTGGGCTAGGGTAAAGATCTGATTTGGAGACGGAGGTGGCCGAAGATTTTGACAAGGCATGTTTTTTCATTGCTATAGAGAATGCAAAGCTCGACTGTTGGAGGGGTTTGTGTTGTGCTGAGTAGTTGGAAGTGGTGGGCTAGGGTGGGTCGGTTGCTGGAGAGTGGTGTGGTTCATTGGGATAGTGATGGGTGGGAAAGGGGAAACAATGGATAGTGGAGGTGTTTCAGAGGTAAGGTGGCTATGGGTGGATTTCAGGAAGGTGGTGTTGTGTTGAAAATATCTGCAAGTTCACAGGTTCCCTAGAATCATGTGTCCCTACCGATTACAGCATCACATTACAGGTATCTGCACCAGCTGTGAGTGCGTTATGATTGGTATCTGCACCAACCGTATGTGCCACACTCTATGTGGTCTCCATACCTCGTGTGCCATACTCACGATGGACCCCCACGAGAACTGAAATCTGTCTGGTATCTACACCAGCTGAAATGTGGCTCCATCGGCGTTAGAGCCTGGCGCGCTCCGANCGGCCGCTACCCGTTGACTATATTTCGTCAACTCAGGGAATTTCACACCTTATTAAACACTCCAGCGTGAACAAAGGAGTTCCACTAGGATATTACCCCATCCTAGAACTTAGGGTCGTGATTGACATGACTGTTCTCGAAATACACAAACTGTATTTGAGACGAAACGTGACTAGAGTACGAAAGGACAGAAGCCCTGACGTAACACGACATGACTTGAACGTAACTCAAAATATATGAATTACTTGAAATAGAAACATTCGTAACATGACATATCATATAACAGGAAACACACTTAACATGTCATACTTGCAACATTGAATATTATATGACATGACATACATGTAACAGATGGCATACTTGCAATGTATAGCAATACATGATAGAATATCTTGTGTAACAGATGAATAACTCGTGACAGAATAAATTCTGTGTAACAGATAAATATGTAATGACTTGGTATGACACATGTTAAAACATACATACATACACTGTAGTTCTTTTACTTATCACTCATACACATTAAATTGCTAGTAAGTTAAAAGCTAACTTACCTCGGTCTTCGTATTTTCTAGATAAAACTGAAGCGCGATCACGAGGAACTGAAAGTAATGATTTCTAAAGGTTAGAACTTAATCACTAACAATTAGAAATATGGAAAAATGCCAACTTAGAGTAAAATTACCATTTTACCCTTTACATGTGGGAAAATGACCATTTTACCCCTAACTTAAGGATTTTGCATCCTAACTCCAAAAATTATCAAAATTTATGTAAATTTTGTTCTAAACTCAAATATCAACTCAGAAAAATTTAAAACTAAACACAACCATTAAAACTCTATAGGGCCGAAATTTTACATAGGCTATTTCCTTTGATTTTTGTTTCTAACTTGTTTTGATCAACCTTTTGATCCATGACTTATAAAAATGTGATCTTCAAACCAAAATATCACATGGTTTAAAAATGTATCCTAAAACAGATCCAAGCTTCAAAATCAAGATCACATGGTTAAAAACCAATCAAAACATAAATTTAGCCAAGAACATCATCACTTTGGCCTAACTGAATATCTCCTTGCATAAAATTTCATATCTTCGAAACTAACATTAAATATATTCAAAACAACATTCTAACATGTATATAAGAGGCTTAGGATCCTCAAATAAAAATATCAAAGCCATTGGATTAGGATTGAACCATAAAAGATTTAAACTTTCTCAAAACAGAAACTGTTTTTCCTCTTCCAGTTTCTAGGTTTCTAGATCTAAGAAAAGCTTTCACCAAAACTTTTAATCATGCAACAAATCCTCAACAAATAATCATATACA
>QEOT01008514.1:14926-122550 GCA_003123785.1 Pterocarya stenoptera | reverse complement strand
AAAAAATCAGCCCAAGATCTTTTCTCAAGATGGAGTGTGAGAGTGAAAGAGTGAGGTGGCCCTTTAGATATTTTTCTTCAAAACCTTCTAGAATCTCTTTTGGAAGATCTATTCAGCCAAGTGGGGGTGCAAGCTTGGCCAAGAAGCAATGCTAATGAGACCAAATTCGTGGGCCTTAATGGGCCTAAACCGAATGGGTCTCAATTTTGGGGTTTAAAGAGGGTTTTGGGTTGCTATCAAGCCCAAATCTAATATCACTTGACCCAATCAATTTTCCAAGGTTAACAAGATTGGATAATGATGTTCTAACACAAATTTAATGATTAATAGCATGTGAAAGTAATTTAATCAAGCGATTAAACACAATGCTAGAAACTGATTCGTTTAGGTTTTGGAGGTCAACTTTATGGTTTGGATAAAACCGTTTAGGATTTCGATTTCAACCATGCTTTTGGTTCTCAGTTGGATTCCAACCATATAGGATTTCACTAGGGTGGAAATCCTCTTTGGTTTGGCACAATTCGATTGGTCGATGAAATAGGGTTTTTGCTTAGGTGGCATGATCTCACACCTTGATTCCTTCAAATCCATCAAACGTTTCTCATAGTGCCAAGTGTCTAATACTATTCAGTATGTGTGGTTAAGATCCTGCCAAGTGTCCAAATAAAACCTCTCTAATCTAATTTGGACATTCCACATTGTGATTTTGAAACACTGCAATTGATGCGCATAACGAGGTTACTATTCATTCTGAAAAAAGTGAATTATAAACTTAGCACTAAAAATTCTTAAATATTCATATTAACCTACGGTGAAAATCGTTAACCAAAATTCAACCTCGAAGTGCCCCTAAAAATAATTTCATAGTTTCAAACAGACGTTTCGTCCGAAAATATGAAAATAGACTTATTGCGCCATAAAATCCTAAATAATCAACTGAGTCTAATGGCGCAGACCATAATGGATTCTGACACTTACAACTACCTCAAATAATTAGAATCGCACTTCTAGCCCCACAGTGAGTGATAACACAGACTATGTTGACAGACTAAAACCTATGCGATTGGTCGATTCGTGAAACCTTACGGAGTTTTCACGAGGTTCCTAAAGCCAATAGAAATTTCACCTTTGAATTTCTAGCGGGCTGTTACAATAAAAACCCCTTAACTATTCAATATATTCTCTTGAATAATATTAAAAATATCTCCGACTAATAACCCATCATATCTCTAAGTGAATTGAACTAATTGAAGACTCATTACGTTCTTTAGATTTTTCTTGAAAATCACAATAATCGTGATAAAATATTGTCCTATAGAGAGGAAAGGCTATTCCCGCTTTTGGGCGAGATAAGTCACTTTGATGCCCACGTAACAAGGCTCATCGCCCAAATCTCTTCTCTTCTCATTCTTTCAAATCCAAGAAAAATATATAGAAATAAAATAAAATTAATAGAATTAAAGGAAAACTGACACTTTTCATAAATAAAAGAGTAATAAAAATCACATAAAAATACACTTATCAAATACCCCCAAACTTAAGCTTTGCTCGCCCTCGAAGATTGCCTCAAAGATCAATCAAGTCCAGAAATTAATTCAAAACTCAATTCCACCGCATTATCTGTGAAGCCCCTAAATTCTGCTTGGAATTGAAAGGACATTTGAAGCGTCGAGACATGCAACACAAGGTTATCTGCCCCCGTTCATGACATATAAGATTCAATGCTCCTAACTTGCATCTAGCATTATGCAATACTCGCAGTAGATAATTTTTTTTTTCTTTAGCAATACTATGAACCAAATTGAAATATCTCAAATACTTAAAACATACTTCATACATAATGACATACTAAACAACTAAGATCACAACACTAGTCCAAAATAGCTGCGATCAAAAGAGTCCTGGAGATTGAACTCCACAAATATAAGTAGTAATCTGAGGTAACTATTGTACTATCATCTACATTGCACCGTCGCTTAGTCGACAATTTCCAGTTGGTCGATTCTCAGTTCTCCTTCAGATCCTGTAACAAGATCTACCATTTGGGGGATGGTAGTTGGGACTACCACAATAAGATTTGATTACAAATCTCAGTAAGTTAACAAAAACCTTCACATAGGTTAATGATGCATGCATGGCAGTAAAAGCATGAATGCATAATCAAAATCATAAGTAATCATAGCATAACTTGACATAACATGGCATGAAATAATAAGCATAACGTAACTTGACATAACATGGCATAAGCTGACATAACTTGAACTGAAACTGAAACTTAGCTGACATAAACTTAAAACTTGACATGAACGTAAACTTGAACATAACATAACGTGAAATACATGAACTTGAAATCTTATTCAATAGACTTAATAATTAAAGTGCCATACGAGTGCTAGATGGGTCCCCTTGAGCCGTGTGTCCCTACCGATTACCGCATCATAACAGGTATCTGTACCAGCTGTGAGTGCGTTAATAAGTACTCCACAGTTGTTGTGGCTCCACGTATTTTATGTGTCACAATCGCTGTGTCTCACGTAGAGTATGCTCCACAATTGTTGTGGCCCCATACTTCATGCTTCACAGTTGTTGTGACCTCATGAATTGTTTGTGCCCCACTTGTTGTGGACATACGTAAAATAAAGTATGGCTCCATCGGAGTTAGTGCATGGTGCGCTCTGGTGACCAGTTATTTAGGCCCCATTCGCAACCTGTTAACTGTACTTCGTCAACCCAGAAAATTTCACACATATTTAGACACTCTAACGTGAATAAAAGAGTTCCACTAGGATATTACCACATCCTAATGCTTAAGGTCGTGATTGATATGAATAACTTAATAAGACTATTCTCGAGATACACAAACTGTATTCGAGACGGGATGACATGAATATGAAATGACAGAAGTCCTGACGTAACGTAACGTGACGTGAACGTAAAAGGATAGACATACATGTAATAGAAGATATTTTGTATTGTGGCATAACATGTAACAGATGGCATACGTAATGTGACATACTTGCAACAGATAGTAACATGTGACAGAATATATTGTATAATAGATAAGTATTTCGTGATAGAATAATTCGTGTAATAGATAAACATGTGATGACATGGCATATATAACAACATACGAATTTAATTGTAGTTCCCTTACCCATCACACATACACAATAAACTGATAGTAAGTTAAGAGCTAACTTACATCTGTCTTCACATTTCTAGACAAAACTCAAGTTCAATCATGAGAAATTGAAAGTAGTGATTTCTAAAAGTTAAAACTTAATCACTAACAATTATAAATATGGAAAAAATATCCACGTAAATTAAAATTACCATTTTACCCTCTACATGTGAAAAAATGATCATTTTACCCCTAACTTAAGGATTTTGCATCCTAACTCTAAAAACCACCAAAATTTACATAGCTCATGTAAATTTTGTCCTAAGCTCAAATATCAATTCAGAAAAATTTAAAACTAAACACAACCATTAAAACTCTATACGGACAAAACTTACATAGGCTATTTCCCTTGATTTTTATTGCAATTCTTTCAAATTTCACAACTCATGATTAAACCAAAAATTTTCTTCTAATATACTCATAACATATTCTTAAGATTAATAATGTTTTGAATCATGAACAAAAGTTATCAAAATCACTAAAACCATACTTGAACTTTTTAGTTTTTCTTCTAAACTCAAAACAGATTTTTGTTTTTAACTTGTTTTGATCAACCTCTTGATCCAAGACTTAAAAAGATGTGATCTTCAAAAAAAAATATCACATGGTTTAAAAAGGTGTTCTAAAATAGCTCTAAGCTTTAAACTCAAGATCACATGGTTACAAATCAACCAAAACATGAATTTAGCCAAGAACATCATCACTTTGGCCTAACCGAATATTGTCTTGCATAAAAATTTTATATCTTTGAAAATAACATAAAATATCTTCAAAAAAACATTCTAACATGTATATAAGAGGTTTAGGATCCTCAAATAAAAATATCAAAGCCATTGGAATAAGATTAAATCATAAAAGATTTAAACTTTCTCAAAACAGAAACAGTTTTTCCCCTTCCAGTTTCTAAGTTTCTAGATCTAAGAAAATATTTCACCAAAACTTTTAATCATGCAAAAAATCCTCAACCAATAATCAAATACACATGTTAGCTTGGTCATTAGTTTGGTCAAAAACTCCAAAATATAACACACTCTCTCGTTTATCGCCCAAAATGACCTTTCTGGGGTTTAAACAATTTCTCACCAATCAAATGGTATCGAAACGGAATAAATAAGGTATCCACGTAAACTATACTCATAAAGGAACAACTTTTATGAAGTAAACTTGGCAAGAAAACACTTAAGAAAGCTTTGAATCAGGCGTGCAAAAGAGATAAGAAAAACTGCCCCAGAGTGTGTTTTGTGTTCTATCAAGGAAAAGAGTAAAGGAGGGTTGCTTTTCGTGGGAAGTGGACTAGAGAGCCTCTTACACAAGTTATGAAAATTGATAGGACTGAAGAAAGCTTGGGTGTGGCCTTTTCTACCCATTACAATAAACAAAAATCAGCCCAAGATCTTTTTTCTAGGTGGAGTGTAAAAGTAAAAAAGTGAGGTGGCCCTTTAGCTTTGTACTTCAAGAGCCTTCTAGGCTCCTCTTTTGTAAATATCCGGCCATCCAAGTGGGGGTGCAAAACTTAGCCAAAAAGTAATGTTAATGTGGTCAAATTCGTGGGCCTTAATGGGCCTAAACCGAATGGGCCTAAAGTTTAGGGTTTTAATACATAGCATTTCATACATGGTATACGTGTAACAGATAATATTTTGTAACATGACATAACATGTGACAGCAAATATTTCGTAACATGGCATAACATATGACAGTAAATATTACATGACATGACATACATGTAACAGATGGCATACGTAATGAGACATACTTGCAATAGATAGGAACGTGTGACAGAATATATTATGTAACAGATGAGTATTTCATGACAGAATAATTCGTGTAACAAATAAACATGTAATGACATGGCATGGCATGGCATATATGACAACATACGAATATAATTGTAGTTCCCTTACCCATCACACATACACAGTAAACTGATAGTAAGTTAAGAGCTAACTTACCTCGATCGTTGCATTCTATAAGAATAAATCACGAAATACAAGGAACTGTAAGAGGGTATTCTAAAAGTTAAAATTTTAATTACTAACAATTAGAAATGTTAAAAGAGACAACTTATAGTAAAATTACCATTTTTGTAACAGCCAGCTAGAAATTCATTGGTGGAATTTCTATTGACTTTAGAAACCTCGTGAAAACCATATAAGTTTTTACGAATCAACCAATCGCGCAGGTTTAGTCTATCAACATAGTCAGTGTTATCACTCACTGTGGTGCTAGAAATATGAGTTTAATTATTTGAGATAGTTAGAAGTGTCAGAATGTATTATGGTCTACGCCATTAGACTCAGTTGATTATTAAGAATTTTATGGCATCATAACCCATTTTCATAATTTCGGACGAAACACCTGTTTGAAACTGTAATTTTATTTTTAAGGGTACTTCGGGGTTAAATTTCGGTAAACGATTTTCACTATAGGTTAATATGAATATTTAGGATTTTTCAGTATTAACTTTATTATATATTTTTTGGAGTGAATAGTAACTTCGAAAAGCGCACCAAGTGCAGTATTTTTAAAATCACAGTGTGGAATGTCCAAATTAGGTTAAAGAAGTTTTATTTGGACACTTGGCAAGATTTTAGCCACACTTAGTGAATAGTATTAGACACTTAGCTCAAAGAGGAACCATGAGTTCGATTATGGAGGAATCAAAGTGTCAAATCATGCCACCTAAGCGAAACTGTATTCTTTTTCATCTGATTAAACCAATTTTGTGCAGGAATCAAAGAGGGTTTCAACCCTAGTGAATCCTAAATGGTTGGAATTCAATTGAAACCCCAAAAGCTTGGTTGAAACCGAAACCCTAAACGGTTTCCCCAAACCCTAAAGTTGCTCCAAACCCTTTTTGATCCGATTTCTAGCATTGTGTTTAATCACTTGATTAAATTACTTCCACATGCTATTAATTTCTCAAATTCTTGTTATGATATCATTATCCAACCTTTTAAACCTTGGAATTTGATTGGGCCAAGAAAAATTGGATTTGGGCTTGATAGCATCTCAAACCCTAACCAAACCCCCTTTAAACCCCAAATTGAAGCCCACTTGGTTAAGGCCCACCAAGACCCACTAATTTGGCCACCTTGGCAAAGCTTCTTGAAGAAGTTTTTCCTCCCCCTTTTGGCAGGCCATCCACTGGCCTTGGCTGCCCCAAATAGTTCCTTGATGTGAGGGATTGAGCCATCTCATCAGACCCCTTCTAGAAGGCAGCTGCAGCAGCCCACTCCCCTTCCACTTTATGTCACATAGCCACATCTAATCAATGGTCATTCAAGCCCATACCTCACCCTTCAGATGTCTAGAGGCGTGCAAGGAACCCTTTGTTTCATTTCATCATTTTTCACCTTGTTCTTAGAGAGAAACTCAAAAACGCTCTCTCGGGCAGATTTCTGGGCCGTTTTACGTGGCACTTTTCGACCCTTTTAAAGTATTTTTGCATGATTAATCCTCATAAAAGTTGTTCGTCTTTGCGTCTAGTTTTTGTGGATATATTATTTTTTTAGTTCCATGCTCATTTGATCGGTCAAAAGTATTTTTAACCATGAAAAGGTTATTCTGGGCGTGAAACTGGAGAGTATGTTATGTTTTGGAGTTTTTGATCAAGCTAGTGGACATATCTTGGTCCGAAAAGTTTATGGAGTGTTGTTAGAATGTGTTTATGAATGTTCATTGAGGTTTTATTGCATGACTAAAGCTTTTGATGATAGATTTCCTTAGATCTAGAAACTTGAAAACTGGAAGTGGAAAAACAGTTTCTGTTTTGGGAAAGTTTGAATATTTCGTGGTTTAATCATACTCCAAAGGCTTTGATATTTTTATGTGATGATTCTAAGTCTCTTATTTACATGTTAGGATGTTAGTTTGAAGATATTTAGTATTAGTTCCAAAGATATGATTTTTCTATGTAAGAGGATTGTGGTTAGGCCTAAGATTTGATGTTGTTGGGTTAGATCCTTGTTTTATTGAGTTTTAGCCATGTGATTTCAAGTTTTATGGTTGGATCTTCTTTAAGACACATTTTTAAACCATGTGATGTTTTAGTTTAAAGATCGTGTCTTTAAGCCATGGAGTAAGAGATTTATCAAAGCTAGTTTAGAGAAAAGTTTCTGTTTTTGGATTAAGTGTAAAACCAAAAATTCCAAGTGTTGTTTTGTGATTTTTGATGACTTTTTCTTGATGATTTAAGGTATGGTTTATCTTAGGATTGTATTGTGAATATGTTAGAAGTAAGATTTTATTTTTTTGGAATTCTTGGAGATATTTTTATTAAAATTAAAATTTGTGATTTAAGGGTTTACTTTTATTAAAAAGTTTGGATCTCTTTACAAAAAGTTTGATGTTGATGGTTAGCTTTTTCTTAATGGATATTTTAAGTACGTTTTAAACTTAGGATGGAAAGATATTTGTTGCAAAAATTTGGTTTGATATTGAGTTTTTAAAATTTGAAGGAATTGCAACAAATCAAGGGAAATATAGCCTATGTAAGTTTCAGACCTATAGAGTTTTAATAGTTGTGTTTTATTTTAATTTTTCTGAGTTGATATTTGAGGTTAAGACAAAATTTACATGATGAATGTAAAGTTTGGTAATTTTTGGACTTAGGATGTGAAATCCTTAAGTTAGGGATAAAATGGTCATTTTCCCACATGTAGAGGGTAAAATAGTAATTTTACTCTAAGTTGTCTCTTTTCACATTTCTAATTGTTAGTAATGAAATTTCTAACTTTTAGAATACCCTCTTACAGTTCCTCGTATTTCGCACTTTATTCTCATAGCACGCGACGATCGAGTTAAGTTAGCTCTTAACTTACTATCAGTTTACTGTGTATGTGTAATGGGTAAGGGAACTACAATTATATTCGTATGTTGTTATATCTGCCATGCCATGCCATGTCATTACATGTTTATTTGTTACACGAATTAGTCTGTCATGAAATACTTATCTGTTACATAAGATATTTTGTTATGTATTGCTATACGTTGCAAGTATGTCATGTTAAGTTAAGTATGCCATCTGTTACATGTATGTCATGTCATGTAGCACTCACTATTACAAGCATGTCATGTTAAGTATGTTGTCTGCTACATGTTATGTCATATTACAAAATGTTACTATCTCAAGTAAGTCATATCTTTTGAGTAAGCAAAAGTTCAGTTATGTAGATACTTCTAGCATAATCATTTTGATTGTTAGGGTATCTCATTTAAAATACTCATGATGGAATCATTCTGATTGTCTTAGTATCTCTGACGGAATATGTTGGACGGAATCATTCTGATTGTTCACTATTCCAGACGAAACAACTGGCGGAATCATTTTGATTGTCAGAATTCAAGTTCATGTTCATGTTAAGTAAAGAATCCAGTTCAAGTTTAGTTATGCAAATACTCCTAGCGTAATCATTCTGATTGTCAGAGTATTATTAGGTACTCCTGGTGTAATCATTTTGCTTGCTAGGGTACGTGATTTAAAATACTCATGATGGAATCATTCTAATTGTCTGAGTATCTCTGACGGAATATGTTGGGCGGAATCATTCTGATTGTTCACTATTCCTGACAAAAAGACTGGAGGAATCATTTTTATTGTCAGAATTCAAGTTCAAGTTCATGTTAAGTAAAGAATTCAAATTCAAGTTCATGTTAAGTAAAGAATTCAAGTTCAAGTTCATGCTATGTTTCATCATGATATGTTCAGGTTCATGTCATATTCAAGTTCACGTTCATATTATGTATGTTCACATTCATGCTATGTTTCAAGTCCATATTATGCTTCATGCTCACTTTCATGTCAGGTTATGTTTACGTTCATGCTCACATTCACGTTATGTTTCAAGTTCACGTTTATGTTATATTGTGTTCAGGTTAATGTTATGTTCAAGTTCATATTGGAATTATGTATGTTCACGTTCATGCTACGTTTCAAGTCTATGTTATGTTTCAAGTTCACGTTCATACTATGTTGCTAGTCCATGTTATGTTTTAAGTTCACGTACATGTCATGTCATGTCAAGCTAAGTTTCAGTTTCAGTTTAAGTTATGTCATTTATGCCATGATATATGTCAAGTTATGTTTCACTTACTAATGACTTTGATTATGCATTCATGCTTTTACTGCCATGCATGCATCATTAACCTGTATGGAAGTTTCTGTTAACTTGCTGAGATTTGTAATCAAATCTCACTGTGGTTGGGACCCCCTCGAATGGTAGGCGATGTGTCAGGATCAGAGCAGAGAGCAGACACTGGCAGACTGGAGGAGGTTGACTAGACGCTATAGACGCAACGCGGAGTTTGCAGCCTCTATAGTTAGGTCTTTGGATAGTATACCGGCATCGTTAGTCGAGTTACGCGAGTTACTCAACGAACTTGCCCAATAGTGTATTTTGACAATGTAATTATGGAGTCAGGTGTCCTTTGTTTTGAGATTACAGTCTGCTGAGAACCGTACTGTAATCACGGATGTTTATCTTATTAAGTATGCATGGGTTATGTTTTAACTATTTGAGATATTATAAGTTTGGTGCATAGTATTGCTCAAAAAAAAAATTATCCGCTATGAATATTGCATAATGCTAGATGCATGTTAGGAACATTGCATCTTATATGTCATGAACGGGGACATGTAATCTTGTGTTGCATGTCCCGACGCTTTGGATGTCTGTCCGATCCCAAGCGGAATCTGAGGGCGTCACAATTTTACCCTCTACATGTGGAAAAATGATCATTTTACCCCTAACTTAAGGATTTCACATCTTAAGTCAAAAAATTACCAAAATTTACATTCCTCATGTAAATTTTGTCCTAAACTCAAATGTCAAGTCAGAAAAAATTAAAACCAAACACAACTATTAAATTTCTATAGGTCTGAAACTTACATAGGCTATATTACCACATAGCATTGTGGTAGCTATGTGACATAAAGTGGAGAATAGAGAGGGGAAAAGACTGCCTGCAGCAGCTATGAGATAAGGGGGTTGATGGGGTGGATTTCTCCTTCACATCAAGGCACTATTGGGTGCGGCCAATGGCAGTGGATGGTCTGCCATGTGGGGGAGGAAAGTTCTTCAAGAAGCTTTGCCAAGGTGGCCAAATTCCTGGGTCATGGTGGGCCTCAACTAAATGGGCTTCAATTTAGGGTTTAAAGGGAGTTTGGTTAGGGTTTGAGGTGCTATCAAGCCCAAATCTAATTTTTCTTGGCCCAATCAAATTTCCAAGGTTTAAAAGGTTGGATAATGATGTCATAACAAGAATTTGAGAAATTAATAGCATGTGAAAGTGATTTAATCAAGTGATTAAACACAATGCTAGAAATCGGATTAAAAAGGGCTTGGAGGCCAACCTTAGGGTTTGGGGAAACCATTTAGGGTTTCGGTTTCAACCAAGCTTTTGGGGTTTCAATTAGATTCCAACCATTTAGGGTTTCACTAGGGTTGAAACCCTTTTTGACCTGGCACAAAATTGGTTGATTAGGTGAAAAAGAATAGGGTTTTGCTTAAGTGGCATGATCTCACATTTTGATTCCTTCATAATCCAACTCATTGTTCCTCTATGAGCCAAGTGTCTAATACTAATCACTATATGCAGGTAAGATCTTGCCAAGTGTCCAAATAAAACTTCTTAACCTAATTTGGACATTCCACGCTGTGATTTTCAAAACATTGCACTTTGTGCACTTATTGAGGTTACTATTCACTCCCAAAAAATAGGATAAACTTAGTGCTAAAAAATCCTAAATATTCATATTAACCTATAGTGAAAATCGTTTACCGAAATTCAACCCCGAAGTACCCCTAAAAATAAAATCACAGTTTCAAACAGGTGTTTCGTCCGAAATTATGAAAATGGGTTAATATGCCATAAAATCCTAAATAATCAACTGGGTCTAATGGCTTAGACCACAATGCATTCTGATACTTCTAACTATCTCAAATAGTTCAACTCATATTTCTAGCACCATAGTGAGTGATAACACCGACTATGTTGATAGACTAAAACCTGTGCAATTGGTCGATTCGTGAAAACCTATAGACGAGGTTTCTAAAGTCAATAGAAATTTCACCAATGAATTTCTAGCGGGCTGTTACAGTGTGCTACTACTGAACTTGACTAATACTTTTCTTTTTAATAACGAGCCAGATGCAAAAGATTCCATAAATAAAATAAATTTAATTAATACTTAAAATCTAACATAGAGTATGCGGAAGCACTTATTTAAAAAATATGGGAGTCCCATGTGCTTATCAAAATAATTTACTTAAATCTTAAACCATAAAACTAAGCATATCAAAATCTGTCTAGGCCTCTGCCTCACCTCTCGGGATCAAGTCCTGTCCTGCAGTCTCATCCTCATAAATGTCATCACCTGTGATGGTTTAAAAACATGAAAACAAACTAAAATGAGTTGAATACTCAATAAGCACACATCATACAGTAAACATAATAAACATAAGGTTTCTTGAAAAAAAGCGAACATACTCATAAATACATACGTAAATAATATGAACATGAACATGAGGTTATCTTTCACTTGTCAGAGGCCGTTCCCACTGTTGACCCCCGTGAATTAGGGTTAGTGAATCTAAATAGATTTCGATTCCGCCCGTGGCCGCGGGTTGTGGAATCCATACATAAGGAAAACATATTGGGTGCACTACCAGCATGTACAACCTGACTATGCAACATGCCTATAACACAGGTACCGTCTTCATATCATAACATAGGCCGTTATGTATCTTATCATTCATATTTCATCATAATCATACTTGCATACTTGTCATATCATAGATTTCAAAAGAAATCACATACATACTTGTCATATCATATCATAGATTTCAAATGAAATCGCATTCTTTCATAACATGTCGTGATGCATGACTTCTCACATAAAATCCTGATTTTTCATAAATACTTTAATGCATAAATCTTCACATAAAATCATGCATGGCTTTTCATAAATTATTTTAATGCATAATCTCTCACATAAAATCATAACTTTTCGTAAATCTTTTGATGCATAACTCTTTTATATAAAATCATGAATTTTCATAAATAATTTGATGCATAATTAATTACATAAAGTCATGAATTTTCATAATTTTATCATGTCTTGGGTACGTAAAAAGGGACTTCTAATGGAGGGCACACATGCATAATATTTTTATAAAAGACATGCCGTTTACCGCAGATACGTGTAAGGGCATGATCATGCTACTTACCTTGCAGCGCGAATCCACTATTTTCGACCTGTAATCCACTATTTTTGACTCCTATAAAATAAATACGAATTTGCATAAATTTCTAATTTAAACATGTGAATTTATTTAAAACCTAAACTAATAAAATAGTCTATATTTCCTAAACCTGAATTTCTAATTCAACCTATATTTCCATAAATCTTGATCCTTCGTGTCTCTTGAAACAATATGCATATATATATACATACATGTATATATATCCCTTTACGTCCAACACATAAATTATTCTCATCTATAAATCTTAAAAAGGCAGGGCATTTTTGTAATAACAACATAATGGGATGGGCAATATGGGAAGGTTGAAGATAACGAAAATAAGGGAACAGATGCTTACGGGGAGAGGAGGGTGGTGCAATGCTTACCAAAAGAAGGGCTGAGTGCGACGAAGGGTTGTGGTGGCTGGCCGAGTTCACGGTGGAGCAGCTAGGGGATCCTTTTGACTATGGTGGTGCGACACGAAGGGAGGGAGAGAGAGTTTAGAGAGAGAGACTATCAAATCGAGAGCAATAGAGAGAGAAGAGGGTGACGTAGGTCGTGGGCTTACCGGAATAGTGCGAGGTGGAGGGAGGTGCTTGGTTGGCGAGTTCTGTGGTAGTCTCTGGTGAGGAGCAACGATTGCAAAGGTTGAATCTTGGCTCTATGACAGGTTCCGAAAATGCTCTGTTCTCGGGTGGTAAAACAGGGGAGGATGGCAGCGGCTCGTTGGCTCTTCCAAAGGCAGTCGCGTAGTGTTTTCAATAGCTAGGCAATGAGATGGTCTGAGGAAGGAGCTACGACGTGGTTTGCTTGGTTTTGGCAATGGTGGTTCTTGGTGCACTACCGTGTATGTGCTGGTTGCTAGTGGCTTGACGGGTGGTCTGGTATGGAGAGAAATAGCTACGGAGTTTTTGTTTTCATGGGGCTTGCCGTGAGTGTGAGTTCGTGAAAGGGTGCTCTATGTGCGTGAGTGTGTTTCGACGTTGGGTGGCAGTGTATTTATAGACCTAGTTGGTTGAGAAACAAAAGGAAAACCTAGAGGTGTAAATGTGCATGCGGAAGAAACGGTTGCGATAGAATCTTCAATGTAGTGCTAGACTGACGAGGAACTAATCCGTATGTACATTTAAATATAAAGGTGACGCAGAACGTCAAAAAATCTAAATCCTAGGGAAAGAGATGTGTAGGTTGAGAGGAAAGTCGTGGGACTAGCTACTTTCGTGCGAGGCTGTGAGTTGTGGAAGGGAATCCGGTAGTGACTAGGAGTTTTATTATGGAAAGGAAAACAAAAGTTTATTAGTGTTTGGAGTCGATAATTCAAGGGCTTGGAGCTTTTTTTTTATTATTATTTTTTATTTTTTTATTTTTATAATAGAACTTTAATTCTAGGTTCAAATAAATATAACTTATCCGATAAGTCATTTTATGGGTTTTAACTCATTTATTAAGCCTAATAAAATTATCCGTAATCTATCCCTAAAAATATAGGATCGGGTCGTTACATGAAAACTGTCATTTTCCCTTCAATACTATTGATTTTATTTTATTTCTACATATTTTTATTTATTTTCTTAGATTTGAAGGAATGAGAAAATTTAATGCAAAAAGAGAGCATTTTGGTACAAAAGAAGAGATTACGGATCCAGACCGATGAGAGGCAGGGAGATCTGAAGAGAGTCGAAGAGATTTAGGTGAGGAGCCTTGCCCCCTGGGCAACAAAGAGATTTCTCTTGCCCAAAGGCGAGAAGACTTACCTCTTGGTAGGTGAGAAGACTCGTGACCAGAAGGCATGAAGATTTGGTGACAAGGCTCTAGGCGGTTATATTGGGCTACTAGTCTAAACGACTAACTTAAAAGACCAACCTAAATGACATCGTGGGCAACAACTAGAAAGGATGAGAGGAATCTTTCATCCCAGTCGGGAATCTTTCCACTTGGTAGGCGAGCAGAGAGCCGTGTGGTCTTTGTGACCTCCACGCCAGTTATATTCAGCGCACACGACATCTACTTGGTGGGATAATTCCTCTCGATCGGGAATCAATCTGCTGCTGACTACCAAATCCGAGTTCCGTAATCAATCTATTGGTGACCAAATCCTCCCGAACCCCACAATTCAAGCTGCATATCACTGAATCTTCTATTTTAGATAATCTCGTTTAAAGTTCTAAATCAAGGTCGAGAGCTTTTATGTTTTAGAATCTAAGTCTAAGTTTAGAGTTCCAGAATTTATTATTTAAGTGTTCTTTCAAGAAGGCGGAACTAGAGGGCAAAGGTGACATCCTTCATCAATCGACTTCAACGAAAAGCACCAGTTTTATTCTTTTTCTTTTCAATTCCATTATGAACTAATTCTATTTTCTAGAGTTTTGATATAGCCTAGCATTGAACACACAGTTTATATTCCAAGTTATTTTATTTTCAATATTTCTATGATTGAGTGTTTATTCCTTGTTCTTAATGCTTACAATTTTCTAACTAACTGTTGTTCAATCTTTTGGATTGCAATCAAATTGAGAGGTGATTTGTGATTAAAGCTCTAGGATTAAACTCCATTAGTTGAGTGAAAGCATAGATTCTTTACCTCGACTAGTGTGATTTTCAAGAAAAATTTAAAAAACTTAATGGGTCTCCAATTAGTTAAATTCACATAGAGATATGGAGTTATTAGTTGGAGATATTTTTGGTATTGTTTGAGAGAAAATATTGAATAGTTAAGGGGTTTTTATCATCAACCTGGGATAATTGGGATTCTATAACAAGGAAGAATAAACTATGTGGGATTTACTAGGTGAAATCAAACGCTCTAGATTTATTCTTATTATCTTTAAAATCTTAAGTTTAATGTTATTTTCTTTAGTTTAATTTAGATAAATCATTCTTCAAATTTTGATTTTTCAAATAGTAATTAATTTAGTCAATTTCAACACTCAATAGCATAACTATTCCCAGTGGCTTCAATATCCGTTTCCTTTAAAACACTTTATTACTTGTTACAATTCTGTGCATTTGCAGAATTACTCTTATGCGAACATCTATTACTACCCGTGCCAAGGCATGGTTACCTACGAGCATCACTCATGTATCACCAGCCTTCACCACGCTTTAGTGGGGTGGCTAAGGTTCACAAATCTTAAACTTGTAATTTGTATTACACTTAGCTATTTTGTTTTTTTGTGAGAACTTCTTAGGACGTGGTACAACCAAAAGTCGAGTGACACACTCGTAGTGCAATCTCCAAATGAACTGGCGTGGATGTCAGAAAGATTACATGACCCTCTCCAAATGAACTGGAGTGAAGGTCGCAAAGACTACACAACCCTCTCCAAACGAACGGGCGTGGAGGTCGCAAAGACCACACACCCCTTTCCAAACGAATAGGCGTGGAGGTCGAAAAGACCAAACGAACGGGAAAATATTGCCAACAAACGGGCGTCGACGTTGCAAAGACCACACGAACCTCTCCAAAGTTAACCACCAAAAGTAGAGTTACACACTAATGGTGCAAGTCAACAGGCGGGAAAGGTTGGGGACCTCCTGGCCTCCCAAGCTCCTCACAGGCGGGCAACTCTCTATACTACCCAACCTCTCTCTTAGACAGCAGTATAAGCACAACATATTCTCCAGCAAATGCCAAGTATTTATACTCGTGCCACAACCGCCTCGAGCGGGTTACCTTCGGGAACGAGCCACTAGGCTCTACAACCCGGCTCAAGCGGGTTACCTTTGGGATCGAGCCACCAAGCTTTATAATAGCCTTGAGCGGGTTACCTTCGAGAATGAGCCACCATGCTCTACAACTGCCTCGAGCCGGTTACCTTCAAGAACAAGCCACCAGGCTCTACAACTGCCTCGAGCGGGTTACCTTAGGGAATGGCCTAAGACGAGCTCAGCAACTGCCTAAGATGGATTCAAGGAATCGACGTGTTACTACCAGCGAACACCAACAACAAAACAAGAACACAACAACAATTTACACCCAGGGGCAGGAAATCCACTAACCACCAAAAGTAAAAACACAACAACAATTTACACAAAGGGGTAGAAAATCTACCACTGCCAACAAAAGCAAAATTGATTGCAAAAATACACACTAAAAACCAAGAAACAAAAGCATTCACTCTTCGCCGACAATAAACAATCTCTCACAGCTACATTTTTTTTTTCTGCAGGTTACCTCCAAAACCCGGGTTTCAAACCCAGGCCAAAACCAAATGAATCCGAGTGAACCTTATTTTTTTTTCCTTATTACTCGCTGGGCATCTGTAGCTTTTGGTGCATGGCATTGTTGCATTGCCAATTAGGGCATTGTTGCATTGCCAATTAGGGCATTTAGATTCAAACTTACAAGCTGCCTTTAATAGCTTTTATTTAGAGCCTATGGACTTATGTCTCTTTCGAAGGAGATGGACAAAAAAAGACTCAAAGGAGAGCGACGATGGAAACAAACTCCAAGTCTGGTTCTGAGGTCTCGCCCTTATGTAAAGACGTTCCCAAATTCCTCTCATCTTTCGTCGACGCCTTTGTTGACTTCTCCATCAGCGGTGGCCTCTTCTTACCCCAAGACTCTCCTAATCCCTCGAGTTGCCAAAACCCTCCTGCTAATTCACCATCCTCGCCCTCGCACCCGCGAACCCACTATTGTAATGTCCCTTATCCGGAGGTCGGAGAGTTACTCTTGTAACCTAACATCATCTTTCATAACAGATTTATACAATTTGATATTCCATCAAAATACCAAATTCATTTATTCAACCAAAAATATATGACGCTCCATCAAGACACTAATTAACCACCTCAAAGGAATAAATTAGAATTCCACACAGTCTCAAAATTTCCACGACTTACAGCACCAAAAATAACATAAATTCATAAACCATCCAAAGAGACTCCCAAAAATAAATACTTGTACTGAACAAATTCAGATCTTTTCACATTTTCAAAAAGAATTTAAAAATATTTTCACTTCACATGTACAAATTTTCATAAATTTCATGTTCGCTCTTTATTGCATTGTTCAGAAATAGAGTGTACAAAATTAGCTCATATATACACCAGTCATGATAGAAAATATTTTCTCATATACAACTTCATGCATATGTGGAACACATATTTGAGGTTGTTTTCAGATTTCTCTTCAAAATGAACATGCATATTTTCAAATCAATCTCATTTCATTTTTTTTTTATGCAAAATCTAGGATAGAAATCCTGCTTACCTGGGCTTCTTAGTTTTTCAGAAATTCTCCACAGCAATACTGAACAATTGTCAATTGTCACGTATAAAAATTCATGTAACTTAAATAAATCTCTAGTGAACAGATAATCTCATATTACACCCAAAGTACCTATTTTAATTCCTCAAAAACCTAAAATTTTGCTTAATTCTAAAATACCATCACTTCCTAAATTCCTCAATATCCACAAATTATTAAACTCAAAATATTTCTAAAATTGCATAATAATATTAGTAATAAATACAATTATGCGATAAAATACATTTCTGGTTTAAAGACTCATTAAAACCAAACTGATTAAAGTTGGAGAGCAAATATTTCATTTAATAAAAGTAGACTAATTAGTTTCTCTTTAAAGAGTTCAAAATAAAAATCTTGCACTACTATGTACTTCAAAAGATATATAAATTCTAATAATATATTTCAAATATTTATTTATTCTGTATTATAAACAAAACTCATACAAAGTGAGTTTAATATATAAAATCAAAACATGATCAACTTATAATTATTCTATTAAAAACATCAGTATACAGACTTAATTATTTTTAGTTTTAGATGAAATCTTAAAATATTATTTTTTTAATATTATTATTGTTTCGAGATTTAAAAAAGTTAAATTATTTATTATATTTTATATGAGAATTTGAAAAAAGTTGTAATGATGAAATGAGATTGATGAAAATTTTATGTTTTCTCTTGGTTGCAAACCTGCCCTAAATCCATACGTCTACATCCAAATAAGAATAGAAAAATGCTAGGGAGCCTGTTTTGGGCTCCCGATGCCTTTGCCTGATTTGTTTTTTTAATTTTTTTAATTTATTGATTAAGAAAATATTTTTTAATAATATTGAGAATTTTTTAATTTTTTGAACAATATTTGACAGTGTTAAAAAAATGATGTGAATTTTTTTTTTTAAAGATATTTTTTTCACATCATTTTTTAACACTTTTAAATATTTATAAAAAAATTAAAAAATTCACGATATTATTAAACAATATTTTCTTAATCACTAAGTAAAAAAAAAAACTAAAAATTATATTAAAAGAAGTAATCGAGCAAATGTATCGGGAGCCCTAAACGGGATCGTAACATTTCCGATAAGAATATAACCTGCACGTAATATAAAACTCATGATTTCAAACCCAATATACATAATCAACTCATTCAAATACAAATCCATTAAACTAAACATCCGAAAATAATTTATTTGGAAACATCATACTAAGAGGCAGAACGGGAATAGTATATCTCATCTTAAAAGAGACACAAAAAAATATTTCATTTAAGTAAACTACCACAAAAAACAGAGAGGACCAAGACGTGGGCGGCGGCGGCAGCACTTACCAAAGGAAAACTAAGAGGCAGCGGCACCGTTGCAGTGAGACAGATGCTGGGCTGAGGTGATGGTGGCTGTGCCGACGGCATCGCACAGGGAGAGCGAAAGAGAGAGAGCTGAAAATGATGGAGCAACCGTGAGGGAGAGAGAGATAGTGAGAGCGCACGGAGACAGAGTTCGACAGTGGGGGAAAACGGTGTGGGCTTACCGATGGGTGGTCACAGCGGACCTGGGTGTGCGACCGGTGTCTTCTGGTTTTTCCCATTTGAGGCTGAGCAGATGAGTGGTGGCGCTGGGGCTTCCATGGTCACTAATGGTGAGGGGTGGTGGCGTCGGTTTTACGTGGAGATGGAGGCTGGGCAGCTTTCACACGGTCGCTAATGGGGTGTTGCCATGCATGGGTTGAGGCCGTGGGTTGAGGGGAGCTCTGAGGATGCATTTTACGGTGGAGGGAGAGGAGATGCAGTGGCTCACTGTGATAGTGGTGACGCACGAGGAGGGCTGTGATGCAATGTTGGACAAAGGCTGCCGTGGCTGTGTATTCACTCGGTCTGCAACGGTTTCCCTATGGTGGTGGGGTTTGGCAGCGGTGAGAGGCTTCTTGGTTGGAGATTGGCGTGCCAAGAGATATGGGGGAGGTCTATGTATGCTTAAAAATTAGAGGTGCTGGAAGGACCTTAGAGGAAAAAGAAACAGAGAGGAGAACGTGCGTGCCCAGGAAAAGAAATGGAGGAAAGGTACTGTGTGGTGCACATCGATAAAGGGGCCAGCACATGGAAGAAATCATGAAGTGCAGGTGGGAGAGTACGCTTGCAAAGGGAGTGTCCTGCAAGGGGGCCATCGGTGGAAAGGGAAAGGGAGGAATGTGAGAGCACATGGGAAAACATGTAAGCATGTGAGGGTCTCAACGCGATGGAAACCTCGGTAAGGATGGTTGCAGGACCTGGGTGTTTAGCTACCCTAACCCGCCAAACTGTCTAGTCGTAATCGGGGATCTTCACGGCAATCTCAAGAAGTACAAGGAGTCTTTCAGGAGTCTTTGTGCTCTCAGAAGCTGTCAATTTTGATGGAGTGCCATCAAATGAACGAGAACCGTCCGTGTATGCAGATCCAAAAAACTTGTTATAGAGAATTGTTATCAAAGAAATCGGATTTTGCAGACTCATGCCTAGCTTTTTACAACATTGGTGAAAGAGACCATAGGTCTATAGGCTCTAAACAAAGCTATTAAAGGCAGCTTGTAAGTCTGAATTCAAAGGCCTTAATTGGCAATGCAACAATGCTATGTACCAAAAGCTACAGATACCTAACTTTTGCTGCTTTGGTGAAAGAGACCATAGGTCCATAGGCTCTAAACAAAGAAAAATTTGTGCTAGCTGGGTGATCGTTGGGTGGCACGCTAGCACTGCCTTATATAAATCCACTGCTTCATGAGGGTTTCTCTTGGAGACGAAGAGAAGGAGAATGGATAGGAAATCCAAAGCTGCAAAGAATCAAGAAAAGGAACCATGGTATGAAACCAACTTTCTGTTCTTTATAATAATATTTGATATTTATGTGCTGCTTATAAAGGATCTTTAGAAAAATAAGGTAGGTGTTCACGACTGCGTTGGTGATATGCATGATAGCATACATGTCTTGGCAAGCAAAACCAAAATACCTTTTTTTTTTTAATTTTTTTTTTTATATTTCATCTTATGTAACGACCCGATCCTATATCTTTTAGGGATCAATTACATATAATTTTATTAGGCTCAATAAGTGAGTTAAAACCCATAAAATGACTTATTGGATAAGTTATATTTATTTGAACCTAGAATTAAAGTTCTATTATTAAAAAAAAAAAAAAAAAAAAAAAGGAAGCTCCAAGCCCTTGAATTATCGACTCCAAACACTAATAAACTTTTGTTTTCCTTTCCATAATAAAACTCCTAGTCACAACCGGATTCCCTTCCACAACACCCAGCCCCGCACGAAACTAGCTAGTCCCACGACTTTCCTCACAACCTTACACGTCTCTTTCCCTAGCATTTAAATTTTTTTGACGTTCTGCGTCACCTTTATATTTAAATGTACATACAGATTAGTTCCTAGTCAGTCTATTACTACAATGCAGATTCTATCGCAACCATTTCTTTCGCATGCATGTTGACACCTCTAGGTTTTCCTATTGTTTCTCAACCAGCTAGGTTTATAAATACACTGCTGCCCAAAGTCGAAACACACTCACGGCAAGCCCCACGAAAACAAAAACTCCATAGCAGTTTCTCTCCATACCAGACCACCCCTCAAGCCACTAGCAACCAACACATACACGGCAGTGCACCAAGAACCACCATCGTCGAACCCAACAACCCACACCTTCTCCCCCACGTCGCACTCTGATCCCCTCCACACCGCTGCAAGCCACATTAAGACAGCCTCCAGACTAAGTAACCAACCACCAGGAAGCTCCAGCTCCACACACGGCAACCACCGAAATTGCACTGCCAAGTACTCTGTTTTGCACCACCGAAAACAGAGGATTTTTCTCCCCACCGTGAGCCACAACCCAACCACCCCACGGCACCAACTCCCTCGACGTCGTTACCACCAGCATAGAGATCTTCGACGGGCACTCCGCGACACCCCAGGTCCACCACCCGGTAAGTCACGTCGCCTTCCCCCACGCAATGCGCATCTTGCTCCTGTAATATCTCTCTCTCATCACGTTGTCTCTCTCTCATCACTCTCAGTTGCACAGTGATCGCCCAACTCGCTGTGAAGCACCACCACGCCCCTCCCACTTCCACTCGCTGCTTAGCCCCACTAGTTGTTCACTGTTGAACACTGCCCTTCGCCTCTCACGTAAAAGTCCAATCCTGATCGCATGCAACCAGTAGAATAAAATTGCTAAGTGGGTTGGTTAATTACAAAAATGCCCTGCCTTTTTAAGATTTGTAGATGAGAATAATTTATGTGTTGGACGTAAAGGGATATATATACATGTATGTATATATATATGCATATTGTTTTAAGAGAGTCACGAAGGATCAAGATTTATGGATATATAGGCTGAATTAGAAATTTAGGTTTAGGAAATATAGACTATTTTATTAGTTTACGTTTTAAATAAATTCATGTGATTAATTAGAAACTTATGCAAATTACGTATTATTTTATAGGTGACCGATTACGTGCCGAAAATAGTGGATTAGCGCTGCAAGGTAAGTAGCATGATCATACCCTTACGCGTATTTACGGTAAACGGCATGTCTTTTATAAAAATATTATGCATGTATGCCCTCCATTGGAAGCCCCTTTTCACGTACCCAAGACATGATAAAATTATAAAAATCCATGATTTTATATAAAGAATTATGCATCAAAGTTATTTATGAAAATCCATGATTTTATACAAAAAGTTATGCATCAAGTTATTAATGAAAATTCATGATTTTATGAAAGGAGTTATGGATCAAAATAAATTAGGAAAAGTCATGCATGATTTTATGTGAGGATTTATGCATTAAAGTGTTTGTGGAAAATCATGATTTTATCTGAGAAGTCATGCATCACGACATGTTATGAAAAAATGTGATTTCATTTGAAATCTATGATATGATATGACAAGTATGTATGTGATTTCTTTTGAAATTTATGATATGACAAGTATGCAAGTATGATTATGATGAAATATGAATGATAAGATACGTAACGGCCTATGTTATGATATGAAGACGGTACCTATGTTATAGGCATATTGCATTGCCAGGTCGTACATGCTGGTAGTGCACCCAGTATATCTTCCTTACGTATGGATTCCACAACCCGCAGCCACGGGCGAAATCGAAATCTGCTTAGATTTGCTAACCCTAACTAACGGGGGTCAACAGTGGGTAACGGCCTATGACAAGTGAAAGATAAGTTCATGTTCATGTTATTTACGTATGTATTCATGAGTATGCACGTTTTTCAAGAAACTGTATGTTTATTATGTTTACTGTATGATGTGTGCTTATTGAGTATTCGACCCATTTTAGTTTGTTTTCATGTTTTTAAACCACCCTGATGATGACATTTATGAGGATGAGACTGCAAGACAGGACTTGACCCCAGGAGGCGAGGCAGAAGCCTCGATAGATTTTGCTATGATTAAGTTTTATTGTTTAAGATTTAATTAAATTATTTTGATAAGCACATGAGACTTCCGTAATTGTTTTAAATGAGTGGTTCCGCATACTTTATTTTTGAATTTTTAGTATTTAATAAAAAAATTTTATTTATGGAATCTTTTGCATTTGGCGAGTTATTAAAAAGATTTTTTTTTCTAGTTCAAGTTTAGTAGTAGCACACTAGCTCCCCGAAAATTCTAAAATGTCTTTATTGGGGAGCGGGATGTTACAGTTGGTATCAGAGACCAGGTTGAAAGATTCTGTAGAATTTTCAAAATAAAAGAGAAGAAAATTTTTGCAAAGAATTTAAAAAAAAAAAGAAAAAAAAAAGAAAGAGAAGTTTTTGGAAAATAGAAAATGAAGGAAATGAATGTCTAGGCCAAGGTCTCCCCAAGGCAAGTTCTGCCCTGTAGTAAGTATGTTATAAATTTTTCATTTGGTATTTAAGTACATTTTGATTGACATTGTTAAAACATGCATGTTAGAATGGCACCCCGTGGAAGAAGACCACGCGCACCCCACTCTGAGAACGATACCGTACAAGATGATAATTCAGAAGTATTCTTTGCTGCAGCGATACGTTTCTTTAAAAGGATGGTCAATGGTGATATGGTGGTAGGTAGAATCCCACAAGTAGGATGCACATTAGAACAGTTCTCCCACCAACACCCGCCTACTTTCGATGGCAAATCAAATGCCATGGATGCAGAGAGCTGGATTGAAAGATTGGAGCAGATATTCAAGGCACTTTATTGCACAGACGATCAGAAGGTGACTTATGCTGCTTTCAACTTAACAGACGCGGCAAACAAGTGGTGGAAGTCGACACGAGCACTCTTGCAGATGGAACTAGGTGATGGAGTCCCTATCACATGGGAGCGCTTTAAGAAGATATTTTTGGAGCGTTTCTTTCCTCAAACTCTTCGCGAGTCTAGGGCACGTCAGTTTGCAGATCTTACCCAAGGAACGATGACAGTAGACCAATACGCTACCAAATTCATGGAATTGTCCCGTTTTGCCAGTTACTTAATCCCGGATGAGGAAAAGAAAGCTGAAAAATTTGAGCGCTGTCTAAATCGCAGGAGTAAAGAGTGTGTGCGTACTCTCAGGATTTAAAGTTTCACGGAGCTGGTCACTCGAGCTACCATTGCTGAAGAAGAGATTCAAGAAAGTATTGACTACAATAATCAAAGGAAGCGACAGCAGCAACAACAACTCCATCCAGCATCACAAAGGGATAAGAGGCCTTTTTAGGATAATGGACAACGGCCACGACAGGGAGAGTCAGGATGGCTCCCTATGTGTGAGAAGTGTAGTAAGAGGCATGCAGGGAAATGTTTGATGGGGACCAGAACATGTTTCAAGTGTGGGAAGGAAGGACATCATCTTCGAGACTGTCCTGGGAAAAACATAACTACTACTCAAGCTACAAGAGATGGACAAAAGAATATGGCACCAGCTCGAGTTTTCTCCTTGGCACAGTTGCGTGACGCCGACGTGCCTGCCAATGAGAACATAGGTAACTAAGTTCCTCAATTAGAAATATTGATTATTGGTAGAATATTAGGTATGTAGGCTATGGTATTCAAGATGACTATTAGAAATATTATAGGCGCTATAGGTAATGAAATCCTATCTCAACATGAATTATAGGAATTAGATTTGAACTTTGGAGAGTCTTAGGTTACAATTTTATTTGAGGTCATTATTACATGTGGAGAGTTTTATTATTATATGTGGAAAATTTAATTATACTTTGTGGAGTTAAGATAATCATCGAGTCAATTTATTATTTTAGGGTTGTAATTGAATTCAGTATCAAGGTTGAAATAATAGGTTCGACTAAATGATCAAGGATTTAGAATAAAGACAACGAAAGAATATGGAGAATACGTACGTAGGTTCTTGAGGTGTAGCAAATTCCGAGGATGGAATTTTTATAAGGAGGGGAGATTGTAACAACCCGATCCTATATCTTTTAGGGATCAATTACATATAATTTTATTAGGCTCAATAAGTGAGCTAAAACCCATAAAATGACTTATCGGATAAGTTATATTTATTTAAACCTAGAATTAAAGTTCTATTATTAAAAAAAAAAAAAAAAAGTAGGTCCAAGCCCTTGAGTTATCGACTCCAAACACTAATAAACTTTTGTTTTCCTTTCCACAATAAAACTCCTAGTCACTACCGGATTCCCTTCCACAACTCCCAGCCCCGCACGAAACTAGCTAGTCCCACGACTTTCCTCTCAACCTTACACGTCTCTTTCCCTAGGATTTAAATTTTTTGACGTTCTGCATCACCTTTATATTTAAATGTACATACGGATTAGTTCCTGGTCAGTCTATCATTACATTGAAGATTCTATCGCAACCGTTTCTTCCGCATACCCGTTGACACCTCTAGGTTTTCCTTTTGTTTATCAACCAGCTAGGTTTATAAATACACTGCCGCCCAAAGTCGAAACACATTCATGGCAAGCCCCACGAAAACAAAAACTCCATAGCAGTTTCTCTCCATACCAGACCACCCCTCAAGCCACTAGCAACCAGCACATACATGGCAATGCACCAAGAACCACCATCGTCGAACCCAACAACCCACACCTTTTCCCCCACGTCACACTCTAATCCCCTCCACACCGTTGCAAGCCACATTAAGACAGCCTCCGTTCTAAGTAACCAACCACCAGGAAGCTCCAGCTCCACACACGGCAACCACCGAAATTGCACTGCCAAGTACTCTGTTTTGCACCATCGAAAACAGAGGATTTTTCTCCCCACCGTGAGCCACAACCCAACCACCCCATGGCACCAACTCCCTCCACGTCATTACCACCGGCACAGAGATCTCCGACAGGCACTCCGCGATACCCAGGTCCGCCGCCAAGTAAGTCACGTCGCCCTCCCTCACGCAGTGCACATGTTCCTCCCGTAATATCTCTCTCTCATCACATTGTCTCTCTCTCATCACTCTCAGTTGCACAGTGATCGCCCAACTTGCCGTGAAGCACCACCACGCCCCTCCCACTTCCACTCGCTGCTCAGCCCCACCCATTGTTCACGGTTGAACACTGCCCTTCGCCTCTCACGTAAAAGTCCAATCCTGATCGCATGCAACCAGTAGAATAAAATTGCTAAGTGGGTTGGTTAATTACAAAAATGCCCTGCCTTTTTAAGATTTATAGATGAGAATAATTTATGTGTTGGACGTAAATGGATATATATACATGTATGTATATATATATATGCATATTGTTTTAAGAGAGTCACGAAGGATCAAGATTTATGGATATATAGGCTGAATTAGAAATTTAGGTTTAGGAAATATAGACTATTTTATTAGTTTAGGTTTTAAATAAATTCATGTGATTAATTAGAAACTTATGCAAATTACGTATTATTTTATAGGTGACCGATTACGTGCCGAAAATAGTGGATTAGCGCTGCAAGGTAAGTAGCACGATCATACCCTTACGCGTATTTACGGTAAACGACATGTCTTTTATAAAAATATTATGCATGTATGCCCTCCATTGGAAGCCCCTTTTTACGTACCCAAGACATGATAAAATTATGAAAATTCATGATTTTATGTAAAGAATTATGCATCAAAGTTATTTATGAAAATCCATGATTTTATACAAAGAATTATGTATCAAGTTATTAATGAAAATTCATGATTTTATGAAAGGAGTTATGCATCAAAATAAATTAGGAAAATTCATGCATGATTTTATGTGAAGATTTATGCATTAAAGTGTTTATGGAAAATCATGATTTTATGTGAGAAGTCATGCATCATGACATGTTATGAAAGAATGTGATTTCATTTGAAATCTATGATATGATATGACAAGATATGACAAGTATGTATGTGATTTCTTTTGAAATCTATGATATGACAAGTATGCAAGTATGATTATGATGAAATATGAATGATAAGTACGTAATGGCCTATGTTATGATATGAAGACGGTACCTATGTTATGGGCATATTGCATTGCCAGGTCGTACATGCTGGTAGTGCACCCAGTATGTCTTCCTTATGTATGGATTCCACAACCCGCGGCCACGGGCGGAATCGGAATCTACTTAGATTCGCTAACCCTAACTCACGGGGGTCAACAGTGGGTAACGGCCTATGACAAGTGAAAGATAAGCTCATGTTCATGTTCATGTTATTTACGTATGTATTCATGAGTATGCACATTTTTCAAGAAACTGTATGTTTATTATGTTTACTGTATGATGTGTGCTTATTGAGTATTCAACTCATTTTAGTTTGTTTTCATGTTTTTAAACCACCCAGGTGATGACATTTATGAGGATGAGACTGCAGGACAGGACTTGACCTCGGGAGGCGAGGCAGAGGCCTAAACAGATTTTGCTATGATTAAGTTTTATGGTTTAAGATTTAATTAAATTATTTTGATAAGCACATGAGACTACCGTAATTGTTTTAAATAAGTGCTTCCGCAGACTTTATTTTTAGATTTTTAGTATTTAATAAAATTTGTTTTATTTATGGAATCTTTTGCATCTGGCGCGTTATTAAAAAGAATTTTTTTTTTCTAGTTCAAGTTTAGTAGTAGCACACTAGCTTCTCGAAAATTCTAAAATGTCTTTATTGGGGAGCGGGGTGTTACATCTTATGTATGGATTGTAGCTTTGGGGTATAATTTTTGTTTGGTTCCCTCCCAACAACAAAAGTTGTGTTGTTTGGTGGGTTTTTTTATTTCTCTTTTTTAACAATGTAAGCTCTGGTTTTAATTTCTTTGACCATCCAAGGAGAAGTACGTCTCAAAGGATTATTCTTTTTGCTGAAAATGGATGCATCCTCGCTAGTTTTAGACGAACATGCAGGGCTTTTTCTATGTTTGGGTTTGTAGAAGTACACTTCCAAACTGTGTAGCATACAATAAGCCAAATGAATCAGAAACTACATCAATTTCCTAGTCATTCATAGCTCTAGTAAACCAAATATTCCAATGGGGTGAACCACTAGAACAATCCAAAATCTTGGCCACAGAAGCATCCAGATTCTGAGTAATACGAAAAAGGCCTGGAAAAACAGCACTAAGAACCCTACCACACCATGAACCATGGGTCGTGCCAAAAATAAATTATGGAGCCATCACCTACCACAAAATTAATATATTTTGCAAAAGCATCCCAGCTACTCCTAATATTTTTCCACACCCCCACTCTTTAGAACACCATTTCCCCAAGCACTCCCATATTTAGAATCAATCACAACCCTACACATGGATTCACAATACTGATGATATTTACATAACCACTTCCCTAGAAGGGCCTTAGTAAAGATACTCAACTTTTGAACCCTGAACCCACCACACGGCAAAGGGGTACAAATCTTTTCCCAACTAAGTGAAACTTGGCTTCCTCCCCACTACCTCCACACAAGAAGTCTCGAAATGTCTTCTCCAGCCGTTTTGCCACTCCAATTGGAATTTGAAAGAAGATTGAAACTAAAATAGGTACGAAGGTTTGTAACTCCCGTCCTTAGGGTAGAACTTTTTGGAAAATATTTTAGAAAATACGACAGGAATTATCGTTCAATTTAAAACCTTTTACAGTCCTTCCCAGGGTGCAAGACTCTACGTTATAAAACAAAAGTGCTTTTATAATAAAAGATTTTTGGAGTGGGAAATAAAATTCTTTAAAATAAAAAGACCTTTCCGTACGTTTAAAACCTTCATGCCTAGACCTCCGTGCTCTTTCCCTTTGGCTCTGTCCCTCCTGGGCATACTGGCCATTTAGCTTCCTATGGGGGGAGGGCACACATAAAAACTAAAATGAGTTGAATACTCAGTAAGCGTTACTTCATACCGTTAAAATATAGCAACATAGGTTTTCATTTATATTCATCATTCATACATACTAAACGTATATGCATACATGTTTTCATTAAAAACATCAGTGAACGGGGGCTTTCATTCTTTAAACATGCTTTTCTTTTCTTTAAAACCTTTCCCCCGTCACTAGCTTCATTTCTTGAAGAATGCACTGTATTCATACATACATTTACTTTTCTTTTCACTTTCATAGGCCAGTGCACGTTGTTACGCCCCGCGTGCTGGGGTTAGCGGCCTTTTGGGTCGATGGATTCGCCCGTGGCCACGGGTTGGAATCCCTTTCCGTTAAGGTGCAGCACTGGGTGAACTACCAGATACTACTGCCCAGCATTGAAATCTGCCCATTCATTCATTGGGTACCCATTTCCTTTCATTCATATGGCCATTACGTAGTTTCATACATCCATTTAATGCCACATGCCATTCTTTTCATTCATTCATTCATGTCAGCTCTAAAGAGCTGAGGCTTTCATTCATTTCATTGCATGGGCATGAGCATTCATTCTTTTCTTTTCTTTTCTTTTCATGCTTTCATGGAAAAACATCTTTTCATGAGAAAACATTCTTTTCATTTAAAAGCATGGCTTAAACATCATCATTCATGGCATCGTTTAAAACATCAGTTCGTAGGGGCATCTTAACATCGGTTCTTAGGGACATGTTTTAAAACACTCTCTTTGCGTCTCTTAAAGCATCGGTCTGAAGCTCAGGGCACGGCCCTCAAAGCTTCCTTTCTTTTCTTTAGAAAATATGTACAATATCTACAACGTATAGTCATCCATTCACATGCATACAATTAATACTTTTGGGTGTGTAAAAAGGGACTTTCATGGAGGGGCTGTACATACGTATACTTTCAATACTTAGCATACTTTTCTTTAAAAACATCTTTCGTGTCCTTTCTTAAAGCATCTTTCATGGAAAAGCATTTCTCTTTCTTTTTCTTATACTTTAGAAAACTCTAGAAGAGCATGAACGTAACACTTACCTGGACTCCATGTTACTTTCATACCATGCAGTCCATTCATGCGCATGTCAGATGGCACCTAAATGCATACATAACCTTAACGTTAATCTCTATCTAGTGCATAAGCAACTGAACTAGAAATAGAGCTATACTTTACTTAGAACACTCTCCTTCTATTCCATGCTCTTTAATGTTCCTTACTATGATAAAACCCTTGGAGACCCATTACGGTCTCTACTTCTTTCAACCTTACGTTCTACTTCGAGTACTTACTCGCTAAGGCGAATCTATGATTCCCCTTAGAATTAAGACACTAGGACCTCTGTCTCATTCTTTTCATTTACCACTTTCCGACGCATGACTTAGACTAACTAAATCATGCATCCCATTCTTAGACAGTATTCTCATCATTACCCTCCTATATCTTAGCTCACTCTACTTCTCATGACCATCTATCTGCACTACATGGCTCCAAGCCGCTCTGAGGCTTGAGCACCGTGTAACCATGCTTAGGACAGATTACCCATTACATATGGTGAATCCGTCCGGCACGTGCGATTAACCAGATAACACACATACCTTACTCTTTTATCACCTAAGACAATCATTTAATACATTGGTCACGGACTTGTATGGCGAACACCATACTCCGTTACCAACCTTCTCATAACCGGGCTAGCACGACTCTTCATGCTAGTCGTGCCTCTTGACAGTTTATCCCAACAGTTGATATGATGAGACTCTGTCCATGGACACGCCTTACGTCACGCCACATAGCTCGAGACTAAATCCCAAGCTATACCGTGACCCTATCACGTCATCTCTCATACATCCTAACCCATCACCGCATGACTTTTACTTGGCCACGTCACTTCATGACGTTGCCCAATCATGCTTCCGCTGCACTGCTCTGATACTTCTTGGCCACTTAACACATACTCCTGACCATAAGCCGACTACACGGCGACGCTCATTGCCGTAGACTACAGCCGTATCACTACTACTGCACATACCGCACCACCTTACATCATGCCATATAACTCGAGACCATTCTCAAACTACACTGTGACCTTGTCACGTCACCTCTGATATTCCGCTACGTCACCTATACGTCAACTTCCAACTCATCACGAGTACGGTTCCTCACGTACTCCCGCCACATTGTGACACCTCGTCACGTTCCCGCTACATCACTCTTACTCTAACTCCCACTACACTCCACGTGTACTCCCTTCACAGAACCATGCTTTATCACCATTATGGCATACACGCCATACGGTGTGTCACTCCACTACAATGGAGTACACTCCACGTGTACTCCCTTTACACAACTTTGCCATGTCACTGCTATGGCATACACGCCATACGGTGCGTCACTCCACTACAATGGAGTACACTCCACGTGTATTCCCTTCACGGAACTACGCTACGACACCGCTATGGCATACAAGCCATACAGTGGATTGTCTCTCCACATGGAGTACACTCCGCGTATACTTCATTCATGACGCTCCACCATATCACCAATACGGCACACATGCCATACTATGCATCGTTTCCCAACATGGAGTACACTCCATATCCAGGATATTACGCCACGTTACCGCTATGGCATACACGCCATACGGTGTATCGTCCCATCACATGGAGTACACTCCTCGCGTACTCCATACACGGCACTACACCACGTCACCGCTATGGCACACACGCCATACGGTGCCTCGTCTCATTACACTGAGTACACTCCACGTGTACTCCTTACACGGCAATAGGCCACGCAACTACTACTACACATACGCTACCACCACACTTTACAGCACAGTCCACAACATTACACAGCACACTTCTCAACTACGCCTAACACTTCGCTACAGCACGTCACATCGCCACTACACAACGAATCCTATAATACTAATAGCACAGTCCACAACCTATAATACCAACAGCACATTCCACAACCTAGTCAACTAGCTAGCATTTAACATCTAATATAAATAGCGAGAGATAGAGATTTATACCATCAATGGGATAACCCGTGCGTTACTCGTTGATCGTCACCGTGGATAATGCCGAAGGAACGTACAGGGTGGCTACACCGCGTACAGTGGCTTTTTAGGCATTTGGATAGCTAGGTGTGGTCTTGGAAGGGCCTAATGTGGTCTTGATGATGCTAGAAAGGGAGCGTATTGAGGCGGATCTCGCCGTGTACAGTGGCGGTTAGTCACGTGCAGTGACTGTCCATCACGTGCAGTGTTTATCCACGACGTAAAGTGGTGGTTTGGGCTTGGGCTAGGCTAGGGGAGGTTGCTGGTGGAGCCATGGAGGCTCGGTGGTGGTCGGCACGATGGCCTACAGTGGCTGGCTGTGTACTGTGAGGGAGGAGGAGCTGTGGGTGGTAGATCGGGGCCAAGGGTTGTCCGGTTGGCTTCGTGGTGGCCTGAGGTTGCCGGAGAGGGTGGTCACACGCCGTGGGTGGCGGCGTATGGCAGTGGGGGAGGCTAAACCCGTGCGGCGTCCGTGGGAACACCAGGAGGTGGAGGAGAGGCCTATTGGCTGTGGGTTCATGGGAGGAGGAAAGGGGAGACCTGGGGAGTCTCGTGGTGGTGGCCGGTGGCCGAGATGGCTGCATAGTGAACCGGTACATGGGTTTGCTGTGCTAGTGCATGGTGGAGGGAGGTGGCTGCATGGGAGGGGCTGAGGCCGCTGGAGGGGACCGGTCGGTGGCAGGGGAGGCTGCCGAGGGAGTGGTGGCGCCGGAAAACGGCGTAGGGCGGCGCATGGAGCACTAATCCCATTCGGGCTTGCACTGCCGAGGGAGGAGGAGAGAGAGAGAGCATGGGGAGGAGGTACCGGTGCAGGGAGGCTCGCCGGCGTGAGGTGAGGTTCACCGGCGCACGGCGGCGCCTGGCTGGGTTTTAGAGGAGATCGGGTAAGAGAGAGAGGGGTCACGTACGCTGCAAGCCGAGAGGAAGGAGAGAGAAAGGGGAGGGAAAAGTGAGGGAGAAGAGAGAGAGGGCTGGGGTTTTATACTAAAACCCGTTCTCTGGGGGTCTATAAAATGGTCTACGATGACCCTCAAACACTACTTTAAAAACGAATAAACGTTTATTTAATTAAAAGCATTGAGTGGAATAAAGATAGAATATTATTTAAAATAATATTCCTTCATCATTTATAAAATGATGAAGTCTTACTTAAAATATTTAAAAGAGTAAAACTATTAAATTAATTAAAGATTCCATCATTATTTAGATCATATAATATTTTAAATAACTGGAATCATTTATATAAAATGATTCTCACAATTATAATATTTTTGGAGCTCTTCAAAGATATTATAATTTAGTTATTTAAAATATTACTTAGATAAATAACAATGAGAATATTCCATTTAAAATTCACAACTTTAAAACACAAGATAACTTTAGAAATCACGTAGTATCTTTAAAAACATGCCATCAAAATCTGGCATGTATAACGGGGCTCTTAGACTCTAGAGGGAAGGAGCTGACAGGCTATCGCATCTGACGTAATGGCTTACGTCAGAAGAAAGAAGGAAGGAGCAGGGTGTTAGAAGGTTAGACAAAGTACTGTTGACGAGGGTGATTTTTCCCCCTTTTGACATTCTTTCTAATATCAGTTCTTGTGAAATATAAAGGCCTCAGTTGTGAATGGATGGTTGGGTTTGAAGGATAAGTACTTGGGCTTCAACAAATGTGTTCATCCTCTAATTTGGCATGGTATATAAGACCTTTTCTTATTACAGCTACATTTTTCTGGTTTTGTTTATGGGTAATGCTAGACACAAACCTAGGGCATGCAAGTGGTTAGCTTTGAGTTTTATTTGCAGTTACCGGTTAACCTTCCATCATATTAGCATGTTATTAGTGGTTAAAACTCGCCATTTCCCTTGAACTTGGGTTTTTGGAACTAGTGGTAGTTTATGATCCTGCAGTGATCGGTAATGATACCATTATGGATCACTTGTCCCAAAAACCTAAGACAATGGTAATCGATGAATTTGATCACTTAAATAGTATTCTAATATATCATTGTTGCTGTCACCTGTCATATAAGCAGCTATTATTATTTGGGAAGTTTGAGAAAATGGATTGTGGAATTTTTCTTCATCTGCTAATTAGTGTTTATGCTAGTGTAAGCCTGAACATACAACTCCAACTCAGCAGAGTGACTTTGCAGCCTGGAAAAGTGAATCCTTCCCCAGAGAGAGTGGGATCACAGCTAATTAGAAAAGGAAATCCTTCCCCAGCCAGGATGGAAACATGGTCTGAAAGCAGCATCCCTTCCTTGGGGAGGGTGAAGGCACTACCTAAATAGCAAGCAGAGTCTTCCAAACCATCAAGTCCAAATAAAAGAGTGAAATTCTATGCTGATGTTGTCAGGCGATCTATACGTATCCAAAATGCAGTTATGCCCAAAAAGATGACCCACCTACTCAGTGAAGAGATAATAGTTCTAAGTGAAAGTGAGAAAGAAGACGACCCACCTACTCAAACTCAGAGGGAGCAAAATCGGTCTTAGCCAACAACCTTTGGTGAAAAGAACTTGGAAGAAAAGGTTGAAAATATCATACAACAATTGGAAGCACAAGAAAAGGCCATGGAAGCATTGAAGTCTGAGTCAACTAAGACAGATGTCTCATACCAAAAATTGTATATAGACTCCCAAAAAAAGGTTGAATCCTTGAGCGAAGAAAATAAAAAACTTTCCATGAAGCTGGAAATTGCTCTTGGAAAACTTGAAACAGTAAGTCTCTTTGATACTCTTAAATATCATTTGTTTTTCAATGATTTATACAACTATGCTGCTCTATCTTCAGTCATTGCTATAAAATTTGTTCTACAATTGCTGAAATTGGTGTACACAGTTACTTTTATGTGGATATAAACCTGAAAGAGTGGCCAGTTACCATCACCAGATAATGCATTTAATTTCTTTACAGGGTTAAAAGGAGAACTGTTTACTTTTTTTGTTTTTTCCTTGCTTGAACCTTTTTTATTGTTATGATTGTGAGCACTATTAGAGTGATCCTGTGGAACGAGTTAATGTAAATCTTGCATGCAGACATCCATAAAAATGTATTGTTAGTAGTATATTTGTAACACCCCGTATTTTAGTGTATTTTAATGAGTGAGAAAATATATTTGCACGGTCGTTACCCGTGGGGTGAAGATGGGAAGCCAGAGTATGTGGATGGTCCCTAGGGGAGGCCATGGTGCATACGGTTAAAATTGGAATTAAAGGAATTATTCCTGGATTTGTTAATTTATGCCAAATGGTGTTTTTGGCGTGAGTGAGAAAATTGTGTTTTTCGAGAAATGTGTTTTCTCGGATTTTTACGCTTGGGTAATCATGAGCATACATAGCGTTGGTTGTTTAAATATATTTGTTGTCTTTGAGCTTTTTGGGTTTTACTTACCTGCGGTTTCATTTTGTGGGACCGTAGATTTTGATGCAAGTTTTGATGAGGCTGAGCCCGAGGATGCGACTCTGCCTGGAGTAGGGACATGGGCTATATTTGTGTTGAAGATAATTTCTGCTTTTGTTTATTGTATTTTATTGGACTTGATGCTGTTTTGTAAACAAAATTGTATTATGTTGACATGTGGATTTTCAGTACTCTGATATTGTATTAAACTCTGGTACTTAGTTATTTGACTTAACCGTTCCGCTGCGTATTTTATTGTACACGTGTTGCATTGCACACACTCAGCACATGTCGATGGGGTGCGTGACCGTGTTGTCATCATCCCGGGTGTCTCGATTTCCGTGTGTGTCCGTACATGGAAGTTGGGGGCGCCACAATATTGTTCATTCATTCTTTTCTACACATGTTGCTATGGGCTGTGCCTGTCAGACCCACAGATTTTTAGGGATGTAGATTGCCTTGAGATCTAAAAACTCCACTTGTGGGAAGTTAGAGTATACAGAAGAGAGGACCAATTAGCTTAGAATATGGGTTTGTGAGTTATTAACATAGATCATTCAGGGTTAGTAACGCTTTTGATGAAAGATCTATTTTCTAAATAAAATTTCCAGGTGCTCTTTAATTTTGGGTTTTTAAGAACCTTGGATAATTGACAAAAGATTTACATTTCCCACTTTAAAGATGATCTGTTTCTTTATGTAATGGATGACAATTTGTCTCGGTTGTTTCTTTATGTAATGGACAACAATAAACTGACAACTTGTTAAGTTCATCGTCATGGTGAATGGTACTTCATATCAGCTTTAAAAGGTTTCGAATATGCTAATGATTTGACCCCTTTTCATCTTTCCTCGTCTTTGTTTTCTTCTATTCTAGTATGAGAACAGAAATCGAGTTTTCTCAGAAGCGTTGGAGAAATTGAATGATTTCATCTTGCTCTCGAATTTGACAAACGCTACAGAGACTGCCTTTAATGCATCATCTCAAGCATTACGCAATACATTCTGTGCAGATGATGATGCTCTTGGATCCGGAAGTCGTGCAGTAAAGAGAAATAAAACTACCTCCCAAAATGCTAAGAACTGAAACTCGTCACATAGTCTAGGTGGTTTGCCAAATATTTTGAGCGTACTTTTGTCTGAATCTAGGGCGGTCTTGTTTGGTTAAAGTAAAGATGATGACACGGGTGGCGGTACTAGATTGCTTTGAGCTTGACAGTTGACCCGCAAGCGCTTTTGATGTTTAACTTCCTTGGAGAACATTTTGTTCGGTACTTCCAGATACAGTGGACAATATCATTCCAAGATACGATGTGCTTTTGATGTTTACTAATTCGTTTAACTGTAACTCTCCCACTTTTTTTTTTTACCAAATAGTCGGTAACCACTATAGACGTGATCCCGACCCAAGTTTATTAAAAAATCCCTCACTTATGGAGGAGGAATACCGTGGCAACACCACAAACCTAGAGAACAAGCAACCAACAATGCCTACAAAATAAATAAAACCAACCAAAACATGCCTATTACATCACGTCTTAGCCGGCCAGAATAACGAACGAAGAAATCTAAAACAAGTCAAAACTCAAAATAACAAAAACCTCAACTACACCTAATTACGAAATGAGGGAAGACCCCACCTATCCAAGCAAAGAATCCCCTTGAGAAAATGAGGAAGCAAAGACCTCTCTTTGTAAATCCCATTCTTACCCATTTCACCCTCTCTTGCAAGAAAGTCAGCAGTAAAATCTCCTTCTCTATATTGATGAAGTACCAAGAAACATTACAAAAACACGACAAAATTCCTGCATTTAATCAATTCTGGCGATTTTTGTCTCGCCGCACGTTTAACGAAATAAAATTGATATTTTTGATCAACCGCAGTGATAGCCAAAATTCGCTGGAAAAACATGCTTTTTCCAGTGATTTATTTTCGTCACAATTGTCTAAAAAATTGACGAAAATATCCTTTTCGTTTACTCCTAAATCGTTAAAAAAAATCAATTGCAGCGATATACAGTCGCAAAAGGTTAGGAAATCGCTGCAAAAGACTTGAAATTTTCCTAGCGATTTTAATTTATCGTTGCTGTTATATTTTTCCAGCAGCTAATTTTCACCAAAAAATCTATTTGCGGTGATTACGTGTCGCTGCAAATAAGTGAAATAGACAAAAAAAAATTAATTGCGGCGAATTTTACTCGCCGCAAAAGAGTTTCCAGAAAATTTTAAAAAAGAGCCCAAAAACATATATGAACTATATTAAAGCTATACTTCATATTCAAGACCCTTCTATATAATATATTTATATGTAACTATAAGATATAATTAATTCAACTAAATAGTGTAGCAAATAGAAAAACTATATCTAAACATGCATGATACATTTGTAGAGAAATGAATTAAAGCCAAAGAGTTGCAAGAAATCAATCAGTTTTGAATTCATAATTCTATGCATAGACTGCCAAAGAATAAAACAAAAGATTACAATCTAATTTGAGAAAGTTCTCAAAGATACCTATCTAGGAAAAACCCTGTTATGAGCAATTAACTTGCGAAGCTGTGGAAAAATATGTGGAGTCTTGATGAGGATATGAAAAGAAAAACATGGAAACATAATCCAAACATACTTAGAGTGCATTGGCAGGCTATAACAAAGTTGGTATCAAGATTTTCAAAAGCTAACTTAAGGAACCCTTTGGCAGTACACGTACACGTACAGATAGAATCACTAGTTCCAATTGTTATCCTTGCAATAATGAGAGATAAATTGAAATGATTATATAATTGTTAATACTAACCACAATGAATCTGTTGAATCCAAATCAAGCTCCTAAGATAAGCAATGGCAACTACTGCGAATGAAAATCAAATAAAATGTCACAATTTATCAAATGAGTCTCACGATCTCACACAACCAAGAAAACTTCTATTAAAAAAAAAGGTGACAGAAGTAAGAAATCAACAGTGTATAGAAAATTTCATAGCCAAATGAAATGAGGATACTCAGCTTAAAGTAGACTCACAAGTTCTTCTTGCTATCCAATACCCACTGAAGTACTTCCCCACTTAATAAGTTGTTGGTTAAGAACCTACATCCATAAAATACATGTCATCTCATGAATTTATTCTCCAAGGAAAAAATGATTTGATGTAGTGCAGAAATAAACCTATATGGCACATATAGAGAAGTGACCTAAATTGCCTCTACACCTGTAGCAACAACAAATGACATTCAAGCCAAACTAGTGGAAAGGGTAAACTGGGATAGAAAGTTCGAAGGAAAATTAAAAAGAGTACTCTTAAAGAAAGTTAACTCGCCAGCCTTAAATAAATATATCCTCTTCCAACCAGCCAATTGACATTCAATCTGCTCAATCATCCTATGCATCCAAAATAGACTTGGCCTTGAAGGAGGCACCCATAGGCCAAAGTACTTCATGAGCAAAGAGGGTACCTTGCATCCCAATATGCTAGCCATACCATCCACATTACCCAAGACCATGCAAAAAATGCCAACTGAAAGGAATTCTACATGCAAACCCAAAAACAATACTGAACTTGTCATAATAGAGCTATTGAACCCTACTTAATGCATCTATATTTTTCCTCAGGATTAAACAATGTACTTTCTTAGATTATATATAATGGAAAAGGATTATAAGGAATTGCCTGAAACAAAATATTTTATTAGACTGGACAGAGGAACCCTCATGAAGAGTGTCCATTGAGAATGGCAAGTTGGATGATATATCAATTAGAGGTAAGGGACCCTGCAAATCTACAGATATGAACTAAATTTACTAAGGAAAATGTCCAAGACCTGTTGATAGATATATATATATAACAATGCAACGATTCCTTAGTCTTGTTGACAAGACCTGCATGCATCTCTTTCACTTTGAATCATCAGAAAAAAGAAACAAACATAGAGAAAATAAATTACAAATAATAGAGTAACCAGTTTCATTGTAATTAGCACAATGAAATGATAAGTTGTGGTCCATAGATATTATTAAAAACAAGCTGGAATAATAGAGGAACCAGTTTTTATTTATTTTTTTCTGTGATGATCAGAGACTGAGACAAGCTGACAGATAATACAAAACAAATGCAAAACCAGATGTACTTAGCACATTAAAGAAGATGCACAGGTAATTAATTGGCCACATTATGCCAATCACTATCAATATTAGTTTGATAGTGTTTATAAAAAACACCAGTCATGAGATGGAGAAATCATATTTTAGTTTGAGATTATGGTTCTGCCATGAATAAGGAGAAACATAAGTAAATTTAATCAAGTAATAGGCATAATAGTGTTCCGAATATATTATTAGAAAAAAATGGCGGTACTAAAAAATTCAATATAAAAAATATAATTATTATAGAGAAGATCATTATTGCAGCCACAAACACATTTATCCCTGACACATAAAACCACTTCCCTAGAAAATGTTGACTCCTTAAGGACTCATTTTTGTGAACTCAAATTTGTCCAGTTGTTCCATCTAATACAAAACTGTCTAGTTCTAGTATCAAATAAAAAAACTGCCAAGTATTAGCTGCCATACATACCACATGCAAATACTAGCAATGTTTACCCAAAAATAAGAAATCATAGTTGCTGCCCAACCACAGCCACATGTATAAGACCAATTAATATACTCAAACTCCAAACTGAACTTAACATCTATCAGGCCAAATGCAATATGTCCAGATAATTACAAAAACTTGAATCTTTTAGTACATTATACTTACATACATGATCCAAAATTAAAACCTGATGCACTGCCACCATTTTAACCATTTAAAAACCATCAAGAGACAGTCTAGGTGACACAACCAGTCAACCAATTTCAGCTTTTCATAATTTTGCTAATTCTTTTCTCATTCCTAATTCACTCAGCTCTATTTGGTTTGCTAGAAACAAATTTTATTCTTATCTTTCTGCTTATACTGTTCAATCAAGTGTAAAATACATATCCACCAAGGCATATATAAGAGGCTTCATTGAACAGAAATTATTTTACCCAGAGAAAAAGGAAAATCATTTTCATAAGTAGTCAATTTTTCAATATTCTCCTCTTCAACAAAATAGGCAGCCATTCTTGCAAAGAAAGTTATTTACTTCACGGGCAGTTTGTCGTACTTCAAGATTCATAGGTCAGGCACTCAACAAGTCTTAATTTGACACTACAGTAAGGATTCAGTATTGGTCCTAACTAGACTAGAGGAAGAGTTGTAATTTGAGTACTATCATTTCATCTCTGTAACCAAAAGTAGATTGATTTGTTTTGGAAACCTGTTCAGCCACTTTTGTCAATCAAGGAGGAAACGTTTAAGATGAGTTAAATATTTTGGTGTAATCTTATATGCATATGCATTAAATACATCTATATTAGTGATTTTATAACGAGTCTTATCATATAAAATATACATTAATTTAACCATCATAATATATGAAATGTCTATGTGGATAAAGTATTTTTCTTCAACTCAATGGGAGGAGTCATGAATTATGTAACATCCTAACAAATTTGTGGTCCAAAAATAAAGAAGCATATTATAAATCGGGAAAAGGAAGTTACATACATAATCTCGGTTTGAAAATCAGATTTACAAGCATTCAAAAATAAAAAATAAAAAACCTTTAGCCAATATATTCATCACAACAGCCCAATGCATAAAATAAAATGAAGCCCATCTGCTAGAACACTATGCCCACCATAAACACTAGTGAAAGTGTATGGCTTTCATAGCCTAATTGAACTCAAAAATATACTAGCAATACATTATAAATACAGTAAGCATAAAAGATTAAAAAGAGAAGATCTTCTCAATATTAAAAAGAGTAGAAATAAGTATCAATATTCAATAAGCCTAGCCAATGAAGAAAAGAGAGTACCCATAACCAAAAGAATGAAGCCAATTCAAATGGATTCTGCAAAGAGTTAAAACAAAGAACATGCAAATCAATTTTGCTTTCCCAATTGAAAGTCAGTCCATAGAAATTTAAGAAAGAACAAGAAAACAGATTTGCAACTATCTGCAGATGTGTCATGCTTTTTCCAACCTGGAATAGAATAAAATGGATCAAGGACAACAATAAATACATTGGTTCTTAAACCAAAAAAGATCATCTCGAGGCCTTAGTTTTGCTCTTGTGAAGAATCCAGTTATACCTGCATTCTCTAATGCCAATGTTGCACACAAACTGCACACAAACATGTAGAACCAGATGGCAAGACATTTAAGTAATAGTAACTCATATGAGATATTATATACTCATACAGCATCAATCAAACCATAGTGTATGAATTATACAGCTCCAATTAAGAAAAAAATCTTTGTTTTATAAAAATTAAAACAAAAGAGTACAAATTAAAACCTAGTTACACCTTACACCATTAATGGCTAGCATAATTCATGGTTTTCCAAACATTGAATACTCAAGAATTTATCAAGACCAATCATTAAAACAAGAAAACATTCATATTAATAATGAGAAAATTTTATACATGTTTTCAAGTTCTAACAAATAAAAATTAAATCTATCTTCATATATCCCTTCTGCTCCAAACTGGAAATTAGACATCAAGTTCATCAGCACACACCAAATCTAGGTTTAAAGCCATAATTGAAAAATGCATGATATCAACAACCCATAAACAAACTAGTGACCACACATATATTTCTACAGTACAGGTACAAAACACAAAACCCAATCTCCAAATGGAACTAAACCAAGAAATCAAGCAAAGATAAAAGGAATGAAAAGAACCCATATGTGAAAATTGAAGGCAATATCAGGGGTGGTCGTGGTGGTTGCTTGGCGTGGAGTGGTGGCTCGGGAGGAGCACGGCGATGCTGAGGAGAGCTGGTGGTCGTGGGTTGCGAACAAAGCAAGGGAGAGAGGGAGGGCCTCGAGCTAATCTGCTAGGGATGGAGGAGAAGGGGGCTCCGATGGAGGACTATCGACGGCGTCGAGGTGTGGGTGGTGGCCAATGGGGCCCCCAATGGCAACGATATCGAGGAATCTAAGAGAAAGAAAGAGAGAGAGAGAGAGAGGTGAGGCCAGATTCGGGAAAAAGGCAACAGATCGGGGTGGAGGCAGGGGGAGAAGGAGGGGGTGGCCATCGAGGTGAGGTGGCGGTGGCGTGGTGGGGTCGTTGGTGACGAGTTGTGTGCGGCGGAGGCTTGAAGGAGAAGAGGGATTGGGGAGAGAGGGGGGAGGGGGGAGAGGACTAGAGGGAAACATATGAGGGGAAAACATAACGAGTGGGATTTATGCTACGTTTGGATGTTGAATTTAGTTGAGTTAAGTTGAGTTTTTTATGAATAGTAATGAGTTGTGATTGTTGAATGAGTTTCGTGGGGTCCATTTAAAATGAGTTTTTGTTATGTTTGGATGTTAAAATGAGTTGAGATATATTCATAAAAAATGTAAAAGAAATGGGACCCACTACTGTTTACCTCAGATTTTTGTTCCCACGCGCTGTTCACGGAGATTTTATGAAAAACAGTAAAAAAAATTTTGTCCCCCACAATGACGCAGTCTGCACAAACAGAGAGAGATAATAGTTAAAAAAAANAAAAAAAAAAAAAAAAAAATTTTTAAGAAAAAAAAAAAAAGAGAAAAAAATTAAAAAAAAAAAAAAAAAAAAAAAAAAGACCGAGAGAGAGAGATGATAGCAAATAAAAAAAGAAAAAAAGAAATTAGCTTTTGTCAGGAGGAAGAGAAAGTTGATGTTTGAACAGTTAGCTAAATATCAACTTTTTGACTTTTCGGCCAATTAGTCATTTCTATCTACAGTAAAGTGAATTCAACGAATTCATGAGGAGATGCAGTTCATTGGAGTGTTTGGATGGTTGAATGAGTTTAAAAGTGAAGGATACTCGACTCAGTTTGGGATCCAAACTAGCCCTTAAAATTTTATTAGCTTTATTTGCCACATAACATTTTACAGCGATAATATTCGCTGCAAATATCTTCAATTGTAGCGATTTTCCTAATCTACAGATCTATATCACTGCTACAATTAAAAATTCTTTTTTGCGGCGACAAAAATCGCCGCTAAAAGTAAAAAATCACCACAAAAAATAAAGTCTAAATTCTCCTCTTCTATTTTCCAACTTCGCATTGGAAATTAAGCGGCGACTTCAAAATCGCCGGAAATAAGGTATATTTGTAGCGATTGTTTTTGCAACGATTTTAAAATCCCTGGAAAATGCCTGATTTTTTGTAGTGACCATAGAGTGCATTTACCTTTCCGAAGCCAATCCACCACAATTTTAGAGTCACATTCAATAATAACATTCAAATATCGAAGCTGCTTACACAAATTAATTCCTTCTAATACAGCTTTAAGTTCGGCGCTATTATTTGTGCCATGCCCGAAATGCTTTGAGAAAGCCCCGACGACCATGCCCCGGCAGTCTCAAATAATCCCTCCACCTCCTGAATTACCCGGGTTTCCTCGATAACTGCCATCACAGTTCAATTTTACCCACCCAGTAGGAGGTTTGTTCCATGCTACATACCTGCCAGGTCTTGTGCAAAGGGGACAATGTGGAAGCTGTAATTCACGCAATATCCTCAAGTCTGGTGTTTTAAGCTTCCATAAGACATTAGAATACGTTGCAATAGCATTTATCCAGTGCCTTATTTGTCTCCAAACCTAGTCTGTATTATGTTTCACACCCTCCATTCTTGCTCTACATCTTCTCCTCCATAAGCACCATGTAATGATACACGGCATCACTCCAATCACAACCCCAGTGATAGATGATTTTTTTGTAAAAGAAAACCAGCTAGAAACTCTGTTTTTCCATGGAATGAAGCTGTGTAATGGAGCCCCCAACAGCACACTCGCCTGACGCCAAATATCAGCAGCAAACTCACCATAGGAGAAAATGCGATCACCATCTTCTAGGCACCTCTGAACTCTCACATCAACGGGCATACATTTAAACCAGACTTTCCAAACACAAATAGAAATTCTTTTAGGAAGTATAGGGTGCCAAAGCCAGACGTTCCACACTAGAGCTTCCCCATGATTTCTAACTGCCTCCCATGCTGTTTTTGTAGAGAAGTTCCCATCCAGTGCTGGCTTCCAAATACAGACATCCTTACCTATTTTTCCAGCAGGAACATTTTGTATAATTTCCATCATTTTATCAACTCCCACCATGTCTATTAATAAGTCTACGTTCCAATTATTTTGATACCAGCAATCCCAAATATGTAGCTGCCTGTTAGTAATCATCTCTGCGCACACAGAAAGCGGACCAAATGACAGCCATTTGTCAAACCAAAAAGATGAGTTACCACCTCGCACCAACACTTTCACATGATTCTCCATGACTTCAGGAATAGTAGCCACCATAGATCTCCAAAACCGTGAATTAGTAGATCTTCTTATCTGTGCAAGAACATGGCCATTCCTGCAACATTTTGCCTTGAAAAAGTCTGCCCATAAATTGTTAGAAGTAATCAGTCTGTAAGCAAGTTTCATATGGAGGGATTTCTAAACTTCCTTAAATTCACGCACACCCAAACCCCCTTTCGAGGTTGGTTTGCACACCTTTCCCCAAGAGAGCCAATGTACTTTTCTTTAACCATCCACCTCGCCCCATCAGAAATTAGCCAAGAGAGAATTAATGCTGGAGATAATGCCTAGCGGAACATTCATAACGGACATCAAGTGAATAGGAGCGCTGGATAGGACATGCCTAAGCAAAATCAGTCTTCCACCTTGTGAGAGCAATTTAAATTTCCATCCGGCTATTTTTTCTTGAATTTTATCCACTAAAGGCTCCATAACCTGAGAAGTTAGCTTGCCTAAAATCAACGGTGCACCCAAATACGTCACTGGAAACTTGCCTTCCGTGAAACCGATACATCTCAATAAGCCCTTTTACGAGCTTGGCTAATATGTTTAGACAGAAAAATTGCGGACTTAGCCTTGCTAATTTCCCTACCTGACCACTTCACGTCTCAAGAACATTAACCAGGTTTTTAATTGACCTCTTTCCGCCATTGGTAAAGATATGTATGTCATCCACATAGAGTAAGTGAGACACTATCAGTGCACCAAGTGGAAGATAAAATTTTCCAATACAACCTTCTTCAAAATTTCGCCGAAGTAGCCTTGTTAAGACCTCCTCCATGATGATAAATAGCAGAGGGGAAAGGGGGTCCCCTTGGCGCAAGCCCCGGGCTGATTGGAAAAAACCTTTAGAAGTTTCGTTCATCATCACTGAGAACCACAGAGCGTCCACACAATTTTTTGAGCCTACAAAAAATCTCAGAGAACCCAAATGACCTCAGCACCTCCATAAGAAAACTCCAATTAACTCTGTCATAAGCCTTGGCCATATCCAATTTAACCATCACATTTCCACCCACCCTTTTCTTAGGTAAAGAGTGGACCATTTCCTGTTCTAGCATAATATTTTCGAAAATACTACACCCCAGAATAAAAGCCCCTTGCTCGTACGAGACCAACTTGTCAACAATCTCCGTGAGTCTAAAAACAATAATCTTTGAAAAGATTTTGTAAGCCACTGAGCATAGACTAATAGGTCGAAACTTTTCAAAACTGGAAGGGTTATCCACCTTTGGAATTAAAACAATAAAAGAGGAAGAATAAAACCTGGAGAGAGGAGTGCCTTGGAAAAAATCTTTCGCCACTTCCAATAGATCTTCCTTTGCTAAATCCCAATAAGACATATAAAATTCTGATCCAAAGCCATCAGGACCCGGGCTACTCTCCTTCGGAATAGAAAACACCATTTTTTTAACTTCCTCCTCCGTTGGCATAGAACATAATAGATTATTATCATCCTCAAAAATCTTCCTATCAATAATCAACAAGCGATCGCTGGGCTCTATAATGGGCGTCTCCTCCAGGAAATGCTAGAAAAAACCAACTGCCTCATTGTGCACTACCTCCGCACCCTCCAAAATCCTGCCATCCGTCATCACCATTCTATCTAGGCAACCCTTCTTGCGCCTCTGATTAATTGTCAAATGAAAGAATTTAGTATTTTGATCCCCTTCAGTCAAGCTTTTTTTTTTTTTTTTGCAATATGTCCCAATCAAGTAGCTTCTCTATTCTCCCACACTTGTAATTCCAACTTTGTAGCCAAAAACTCCTCTTCCACTTCCGTCAAATATCCTGATAGCATATGAGTTTCCAGAGTCTCCAACTGCTCCTCAAGAGCTTGAAGATTACCGTTGACTTTTCCAAAAACATTTTGATTCCATGCACGGAGTGCAATCTTTGTTCGTTTCAGCCGGATATCAAGTCTCCATAAGCCCACAACCGTATCATTCCTGCACCAAGGCTCTCTAATGCATGATAGAAAATTATCATATGAACACCACATGTTCTGGAAATGAAATGGGGGTAGGCCATACAGAGATAACGATCTATGTAAGTGGACCACCATTGGGCGATGGTCAGAAGTCTTCCGACACAAATACTTGAAATAAGCTACACCGAAAGAATTTGAAAATCTCGTATTTACAAGACTTCTATCAAGCTTCGCCCAGCTGCGCGACGCCCCTTCATGGCCATTACACCATGACATTTGTTGTCCTGTGCTTACTAAATCAAAAAGGCCACACTGATGTATGCAATCATTAAAATCTGACATGGATACTAAAGACCTTGGATTTCCACCAATCCTTTCCGCATCCGTACAAATTATATTAAAATCACCGAGGATGATCCAAGGATCATCCGAACATTGGCTCTCTTCCAGACTCCTCCAAAGCTCTCTTCTCTCCATGTAAGAGCACTTCGCATAAACAAATGTCACACACAACCTTTGATCATCCTTGCTAAACCAACCCGATATCATCTGAGAAGTAATCGAAATTACCTCAAAGGCATTAGGCTCCTTCCAAAAAACCCATAGCTTCCCCCCCCCCCCCCAAGCACTCATTCGAAAGGGAATGAGAATAGCCCAAGAAATTACCCATTAGTGCCATACGCTGCTCAGCAATGAATGGTTCTGCTATAGCACACAAATCCACCTGAAACTTCTCCATTAAATTTTTCAGTCTACCTCTCGACTTGCCCAACCCTCTAAGGTTCTAGAAAAAAATTGTGTCAATCATAAATCTAATTTATGAGAGCGTGTTTGCACCCTCTGCAACTTCTGCATTGTCTTTTCCTCTGTTACCTTCTTTGCCACCAACCGGTGTTCCATATCTGACTCGTACATTTTTTCTTTTCCCCTTAACAAGGATACTTCACTACCCTCCCGCTCAGATGAATAGCCCAGCGCCACTTGCCCTTCGCTAGGACTTTGTTGACCCTCCTTCGAGTGAATTGAAAAATTAACTCCATACTCTGTTACTTCCTCAAGAATGTCTGTTGCATTCACTAAGGATTTCTCGCATGCAATTCTGGGATCAGCATCACACCACACTTCCTCACAGTCCTCTTCCTCATTGCCAGATACCATTGCATCAACGTCCTGATTCAAGCTCTTATGCTGGGCATCAAATGATTATGTAGCATTATTCCCCTGGACAGGATCTGCTGGTATTGGCAGGGTGCCAGGGTACGTACCGTGTTCCATTATTGACAACTGCAAATTTTTCGTTCTATTCTTGCTTGGGCCATCCCCACCATCACATCCTCAGTCTACACTAATTCCCCATCCACCAGTGAGGCCTCCAATGCTCTCTCCCCCTCCTCATTCCTCCCTACCTCAGATATCCTCCCTTCCTTAATGATTGTCCCTTCCTCCACAATATGTTGCTGCCCAACCTCATCTATTATATCAACCTCATGCACCTCCCCCTCCTTCCTCACCACATCAGACTTCTTCCCCTCCTCCATGCTCTGTTTCGTAACACCAGAAGGGCCTGCCACGTCCACCTTTCGCCCCACTTCCTTCCAAACTTGATCCTCCCAATCCTTTCCTAGTCCTCGCATCCCCTCTTTTATATTAATTCTTTCCCCAGTTTTTATGCTGGAACGACAAACTACTGCCGTATGCCCTTGTTGAAAACATTTCGTACAGTAGAAGCCCCTCTTATCATACTTCACTTGCTGCCAGATCTGTTTTTGGCCGAAAACCAAAGGAAAAACATCTATAAGATCGTCTTGGAGATCCACTTCCACACAAATTCTCGCCCCAGTAGCCCAAGTTCGATATAAAGTCGCATTATCTGAACCAAGGAATCAACCAAACCAAGAAGCCAAAATCTGTAAGCAATCCATACGATATAAATGTAGATATCCATTGTGGCGCAATGGAGGGCTCCTTCTTTACATCAAACTCCACCAACCAGTTAAACAAATGAAATTGGCAGTCCGCAACCATCCTCCCTTCCCTCGCCCATGCATGCAAGTAATCCTTCTCATTAGCCAAATCCAAATGCAATAGAACATGCACCTCATCTGTAAAGCTAATCATAGGGACTTCTGAAAAGCCCCACATTTTGATGATCTGTAGCCGCAACACGACTATGGAAGGCCTCTTCGACACAAACTTTAGAACCAGTGCAAATTTTCGTTCTTCTGCCGCCCTATCCATCTCCACATCTGAGAAGACAAAGCCTAGAGCCCCATTAATCAATTCTGGTTTTCTCAAAGACAGTCTCAATTTTGTAGTAGGAAGGGGTCTTTGTAGGGCTTCAGCAAACATGCGTCCACCCCTTGTAAGAGCCACTCCTTTACCACCCCCATCACTACCAGAACCTTCGCCAGAACCCTTTCCCAGACCCCCAGCCAAACCCGCCCCTCTGGCAGCCACCAGAGGGCAGCACGTCATGACCATGAAGCATAGCAACGCCCCACACGAAAAACAGAAGAAACCCTAGCAGAGGAAAAAATCTCCTTCTTCTGCACGCCTTTACGCATAGGGACTAAAAACCTAAATGATTCTACTTAAAAAATATCGAATTCGAGTATTTTGAGTCAAGCCAAGCTCAATATAAGCTATACAAACTACATATATATACTGGCTCAAAACTTGATAATATTTGTTGGGACAGTGCTAGAGGGCTACCCAGAGGTTACTGTTCGGCGTACTGCTAATGCATTTCTTTTTTTTTTTTTAAATATTTTTTTAACATTCTTAATCATTAAGAAAAAAAATACACAACTCTTTAATAGTCACTTTTTTAATTATTAAGTAAAAAAATATTAAAATACTCGTGCAGTAACTTAGCGTTAACTTTGAGGGACTTCACTACATTTTCCTATTTGTTGGGAGGAATTGCCCAAATTAGCAGTTTTGAGGGTTTCTGATGCTATGGTTGGAGAAGAACACCACTGATACTGTAACCAAATCGTTGTTTTATTACATGAATGAAACCCTACAAGAATAAATATTTTGCCTCATTGTCGACAAGGAATCCAAAATGTACATTTGAAATTAAACACAATTCCAAATGCAGATGACATGATGAGTTATATAGCACACTTCTTCTCAAAACTAAAGCTCTACCCTACTGCTCTTCATGATAGCTCTCATCGAGAGAGGTGCGGAAGCTAAAAGGATGATCTTGAGGTGTTTGAAAAACTTCACAATTAGCATCATCTGCCACCTCTGGTATGGGTGGTGGTGGAGACGAGAAGCCTAAGCACATTCCTTGTATAAATTGTTCATATGATGATGAGAGATCTTGGGAGGTGATTTGGTGGTACTCCACAAGTTGGTGAAGGCAGTGATTTTCCCTCCTTAAATTGGCATTTTCATTAGCTAATTTGGATTTCTCTGCCAGCAATGCCTCATGTGAGGGAGGGCCCATCCCAGAAGGGCCCGGGCCCAAGAAGGCTGAGCTATGGAACCCCAGGCTCAAGGAGGGAAGCTAGAGACCCGGGCCAGAGGATCAGGTACCGAGCACAAACCAACCCAAGATGGCTTTTCGACACCAAGCTTAGAGGTGCCAAGGAAAACGTCTCAGGACTCAGCAACTTGCCAAGCCCAATCACAGAGCGTAAGACAGGATGCCCAACTACACGCGAACTGCTGAACGCCCCCAATCATGGATTCGACAGACTCAAGGCATGCCGCATCCAATGTCGATGTCAGGAAACCCGGTATGCAACAGTGTGCCCATAGATGAACATGTGGGTTTCCATGACAAGAGGATGGAAACAACCGGTTACAATCGTTGAAGGAGTTGAAATTCTAAAAAATGTGAAAAATTACCCTAAGGATGAAGTAAACGATTGTAATTGGAATAGTAAAGGCCTGAATGAGATTTTCTTGGTCATATCTTAGGAGGAGTTTAAACGAATCTCCATGTGTGAAATTTTCAAAGAGGCATGGGACATTCTTAAAATTACTCATGAAGGTACCAAGGCTGTGAAGAACTCTAAGTTTCAAATGTTAACTACCAACTTTAAAGAACTTAGAATGAGGGATGATGAAACTTTTGATGTCTTTTATACAAAACTAAATGACATTGTAAATTCTCATTTTAATTTAGGGGAGAAACTCTTGGAAAACAGAATTGTGCGAAATCCTCAGATCTCTTCCTGAGAGATTTCGTCCGAAAGTTACTACCATTGAAGAAAGTAAAGATTTGGATAATATGAGGATTGAAGAGCTGGTAGGTGCTCTACAAACTTATGAACATACTCTTCCCTATGAATAAGAAAAACAAGTCCATAGCCCTCAACACTATTAGAGAGTCATCCGATGAGTCATCAAATGAGTTCACTATGAGTGACAGGGAAGTAGCATTTTATGCAAAAAAATTCAGGAAGATGTTTGTGTCTAGAAATATAAAGAACTTGGGACATGAGAAGAAAAAGTTTGAGAGAGTCACTGAAAGTTCTAGTTCAAGGAACAAGGAAAGGAGTTCTAAGAAATTGTAACACCCCGCTCCCCAGTAAAGACATTTTAGAATTTTCAGGATGCCACTGTGCTACTACTAAACTTGAACTTAAAATCTTTTCTTTTTAACAACGCGCCAGATGTGAAAGTTTCCATAAACAAAACAAACTTTAATAAATACTTAAAATCCAAAATAGAGTCTGCAGAAGCACTTATTTAAAAGAAATACGGAAGTTTCATGTGCTTATCACAATAATTTATTTAAACCTTTAAACCATAAAACTAATCATAAAATAATGTGTCTAGGCCTCTACCTCGCCTCTCGGAGTCAAGTCCTGTCCTGCAGTCTTATCCTCATAAATGTCGTCACTTGGGGGTTTAAAAACATGAAAACAAACTAAAATGAGTCAAATACTCAACAAGCAACACATCATACAATAAATATAAGGTTTCTTGGAAAACGTGTATACTCATAAATACTACATAATTAACATGAACATGAACTTATCTTTCACTTATCATAGGCCGTTACCCACTGTTGACCCCCGTGACTTAGGGTTAGCGAATCTAAGTAGATTCCGATTCTGTCTGTGGCTACAGGTTGTGGAATCCATACATAAGGAAGACATACTGGATGCACTACCAACATGTACGACCTGGCAATGCAATATGCCCATAACATAGGTACCGTCTTCATATCATAACATAGGCCATTACGTATCTTATTATTCATATTTCATCATAATCATACTTGCATACTTGTCATATCATAGATTTCAAAAGAAATCACATACATACTTGTCATATTATATCATAGATTTCAAATGAAATTGCATTCTTTTGTAACATGTCGTGATACATGACTCCTCACATAAAATCATGAGTTTTCATAAATACTTTAATGCATAAATCTTCACATAAATTATGCATGGCTTTTCATAAATTATTTTAATGCATAACTCTCACATAAAATCATAACTTTTCATAAATCTTTTGATGCATAACTCCTTTCATAAAATCATGGATTTTCATAAATAACTTGATGCATAATTCTTCATATAAAATCATAGATTTTTATAATTTTATCATGTCTTGGGTACGTAAAAGGGGCTTCCAATGGAGGGCATACATGCATAATATTTTTATAAAAGACATGCCGTTTACCGTAGATACGTGTAAGGGTATGATTATGCTACTTATCTTGCAGCGCTAATCCACTATTTGTGGCATGTAATTGATCGCCTATAAAAGTAACACGTAATTTTCATAAATTTCTAATTAAACCAATGACTTTAATTAAAACCTAAAATACTAAAATAGCCTATATTTCCTAAAATCTTTTTAAAAATATTCCCAACGGTAAATCCTAAATAGACATGGGTATTTTTGTAATTTTAACTAACCCACCTAAAGACTTAGTCTACGTCCTGCATGCATTTGGGATAGAACTTATGTGAGAGCAAAGGGCAGGGCTGACCGTGATCAACTGGTGGGGATGAGCAGTGACTGGAAGTGGGATGGGTGTGGTGGTGCTTCACGGCGAGTTGGGCGATCACTATGCAACTGAGAGAGAGAGAGTGATGTGAGAGAGAGGCTAAATGCCGTGAGTGAAAGAAGGAGAACAAAGAGTGAAAATCATGGCGAGAGGGAGATGGACTTACATATGGTGGTCCAGGGCATAGTGTAACTGGCTGCGGCCGTGTGGTGTGGATGTTTCCGACAAGGCACGACGGTTGACAAGGTGGAACCTTGGCTCTACGGTGGGCTCCGAAATTACTCTATTTTGAGAGGCTAAAACAAGGGAGGATGGCAGTGGTTTGTTGGATCTCCATGGGCAGTTGCGTAGTGTTTTCAATAGCTGGGCAACGAGGTGGTCTGAGGAAGGAGCTACGACGTGGTTTGCTTGGTTTCGACAAGGTGGTGCAGTGGGTTCCCGGTGGCGTGCAATGGCTATCTCACGATGGCTGAGCGACTGGAAGGGGCAACATTATGGAGAGTCTCAGCACGTTGGGTGTCTTCTGTTTGGGGTTCTTGTGCTATGTTAAAGGGGCTGAGTGTGGGTTGGCAGTGGAGATAAAGTGAGGTTTGCTGTGTGTGGGGAAAACAACTCGACAAGGGGCTTGCTTTCGGTGTTGTGATTATTACTGGAGGGACTCGGCTAGTTTTATAAGCATGGGGAAGGGAGGTAACGTGGATCATAGGAGGTTGGAGTTGAGAGTTTGTTTCCAATTGAGAAACTATGAACTAGGAAACTAAATGGATGACAATAAGAAAACGTAGGCCGATAGGATTGAGGCGTGAATGGTGATAGGATCCAATCGGACGAGATTACTAATACTAAATGGGATAATGGTTTTATCCAAGAATTTTATTCAAACTGGAAGTCTAACAGTATATAACAGTATAGGAATACATGTACGGAATAGGGGGAGAAATAAAAAAATAATAATAAACAATATTTAGAAACCTATCTTAAAATATATCTCACATTAAAAAATTTTAATCCTATTTCATCCATAAAAATATTAACCAAAAAATAATCCCATTATCGAACTCAATAAAATATCCGTAATTATACCTAATAATATAGGATCGGGTCATTACAGAAATACACTAGAGCTACCAAAGACAAGGCACAATCAGATGTACAGTGTCATGAATGTCATGGCTTTGGGCACATTCGTAGTGAGTGTCCTAATTATAAGAAGGCCAAAGAAAGTTCAAAATGTGCATCCTTGAGTAATAGTGATTCTAAGACAAGTGACTCATCAGAGAGTCCTCCAAAGAGAAATCGTAACTACATGGCATTCACTTCTTCTGTTGGTGGCAAAAGTCATAGAAGTGAATCAATGTCTGAAAATGAGAGTATATCCGAAAATGAATCCAGGGATGAAGATGAGTTGTAGGAAATCTATGAGAAGTTGTAAAAGAAATGTGTAAAATTGAGGAAACTCAATAAAGCACATATTGATATATGCAAAAGAGATGAGGATCTTCAAGGCCAAATAAATGAAGCCTTTTGTCTAACTGACCAGTTATAAAGGAGGAATGTATCACTCGAGGATAGAGTGAAAATGCAGGAAAGTGAGTTGATTTTGTTAAATGATAAATTGAAAACCTTCTCTACTTGGAAACAAAAGCTTGACAAAATCTAAAACTCAGGAAAGTCCTCTGGTGATAAGAGTGGCCTAGGATATATTGAAGGGAAATCTGATGTGGCCTTAACTTCAAAACCATCCTGTAAAAATGTAGGAAAAATTGCGTTGTTCCTGCATTGATGAGAATAGCAAAGCACAATCATCTGAAAAGGGTAAGAAAACCCTTCATGTGCAAAAGTCTGTCCCACCTCCCAAGAGACAAGGAGCTCACAACACTAGCCCTATATCTCATCACTGTGGGAAGGTTGGTCATGTTAGACCATATTGCTTTAAATTAAAAAGTCAATCTATTCATGCGCTTACATTCTCTAAAAGTAGGATTGCTTATTCTTCTAAGAAGGATAAGAATTTCATGAATGCTCCTAGGTACATCTCACCCTCCGTGAGACAAAAAGCTCACAAGACAAACAATGTTTGTCACAATTATGGTAAGATTGGTCATATTCGACCAAACTATTTTGAGCTTAGGAGCCATCCCAAGAGAGTGGAAAAGCCTTACTCAAGAAAAGGGCATCAAAACTTGTGGAGCTAAGTCATGGTTTTAACCAAACAAAATCAAATGATCAATGGGAAGTTAGACCAATTGACTTCTAGCCAGAGGGCTAATAAGTTGGATCATCCAAAAGTGAGACAAGTGTGGATGAGAAAGGGGGAGAAGCAGACCAGACATGGTATTTATGCTGTAGGATTATAGTCATGCATTCATGCATTTTACACATGTTTAGGTCTTGTATATTTTTTCTTTATGTTCTTGTTAATAGTATATTGTGTGTGGTTAATTCATGCATGCTTTTGTCCTTGTGTATTTTTGGGTGTGTTCCTAAAAAATCATGCATAGTGTTTTGCATATGGATGTGATAAAGAGGACATAGTGGTGGTAATTCGAAAAAACTAAGTGCATGTGTCTTTTGAGAATTGTATCATATACCTATAAGTCACAAAGGTTCAAAACATGTGTATCATTTGTAATTTGTGACATGTATCACACACACTACACTCCAAGCTCGATCAATTGATATTTTGCAGCCTATGAGTTTTTGGGGAGGCAATCAAAGGTGCAAGTGAGCTCTACTGTAACATCCCGGTTTTTACGTGCTTTTTATTGAAGGTTTTTTTTTTTTTAATAGTTGTTTTTGAGTCGTTTAATTTAATTTAAACGTGTTTAAGAGATATTAGTTTAATGTGCTTTTATGATTTTAATTGGTGTTCTATGATTTAATTTCCTTTTATTTTAAAGTATGTTATTACTGGAGTTTAATATTTTATTTTAATTAGTTTTGAGTTTGTTTTTATTTATTTAATTTACTGATTTAAAAATAGTGTTTTTGAGGATCAGTTGTGACTCGAAAGTGGTGAGGATTGGACCTCATTTCTTTTCCCCTATCTTTTCTTTTTCCTCTTTCCTTTTTCTCTTCCTTTTCTTTCTTTTTTCTTCTTTCTTTTTTTTNTTTATTTTAATTAGTTTTGAGTTTATTTTGTTTTATTTAATTTACTGGTTTAAAAATGTGTTTTTGAGGATCAGTTGTGACTCGAAAGTGGTGAGGATTGGACCTCATTTCTTTTCCCCTATCTTTTCTTTTTCCTCTTTCCTTTTTCTCTTCCTTTTCTTTCTTTTTTCTTCTTTCTTTTTTTTTTTTCTCTCCTGCTTTCCCCCGCGCGCCCGACCCCCTCTTTCTCTCTTCTCTCTCTTCTCTCTCACGTCCGAACGGACTCACCGCCGCTGCTCCGCCTCCAGCCGGCCGTGGTCCTCACCGCCGGCACCACCGGCTTCCCCACCTGCAGGTGAGCTACCCCTCCAAATCTCAGCCCACGCNCGCCGTCCGGCCACCATTGGCCACCATTTCTTCACCACTTCTTCACCGGCCCAATACCAAACTTTTCCACCCAAACTCGACCTCGATACATCGCCGGAGCCGCCTGTGCGAGCTCCACTTCCGATTTGAAATTCTCGGCCGTAAACCACCCATTTCCGCCGCCATTCACGGCCAACCACCACTACCATTAGCTTCACCGACCTCATTAGGCCCTACCCTATCAATTTCAAGTATTCGTTTGACTCCGTATAAATTTGAGTTTACAGTGTATTCGGCCACAGTGTTTTTACACTGTGGAGTTGTTGATTTGGTGCTTCCAGTTCCTCCGTGATCCTCCTAAAATTATTATCAAGCGCCGTAAGTATTTCTCCAAAAGACTTTTAAGACTTTAATATATTTTTGCACTAACTTGTTTTATAAACTGTGAATTGGTTATCTGGTTGTGCTGATAACTGTTGGTTGTTAATTTCATGGCATTGTGCACGCATGCGTGGGTGTGTGTGTGTTTTAAGGAATTGTATTTAAGGCTTTTCGGGTGCGTGTGTATCACCCCCAAGCCGAGATGAGATATTATCTCGGTGGAGCTCCTCTGGACACTCGGGAGCGGAATATGCTGAGTGTCGTCCCCTGGGGCTTTTGCCCGGGACTTGGACGGGATGGTAGCGCTCTCGATCCGACTCCGTGACTCCTCGGGCTGGCGGGGGTCAGAGGATGCCTGGCTATGTACGCGGTGGGCGCGGAACTGGGCATCACTCATGTATCACTTCCACGGCCGTTACCCGTGGGGTGAAGATGGGAAGCCAGAGTATGTGGATGGTCCCTAGGGGAGGCCATGGTGCATACGGTTAAAATTGAAATTAATGTAATTATTCCTGGTTTTAGTTTTGTGCCAAATGGTGTTTTTGGCGTGAGTGGGAAAAAAAATTGTGTTTTTCGAGAAATGGTGTTTTCTCGGGTTTTACGCTTGGGTCATCATGAGCATGCATAGCGTTGGTTGTTTAAATATATTCATTGTCTTTGAGCTTTTTGGGTTTTACTTACCTGCGGTTCCATTTTTGTGGAACTGTAGATTTCGATACAGGTTTTGATAAGGCTGAGCCCGAGGATGCGGCTCCGCCTGAGGAGTAGGGACATGGCTATATTTGTGTTGAAGATTATTCCNACTTAGTTATTTGACTTAACTGTTCCGCTGCGTATTTTATTGTACACGTGTTGCATTGCACACACTCAGCACATGTCGATGGGGTGCGTGACCGTGTTGTCATCATCCCGGGTGTCTCTATTTCCGTGTGTGTCCGTACATGGAAGTTGGGGGCGCCACATCTACTTATATACAGAATTGACCACGGGCTAGATGACCTCATTAGTTTTTTTCCTATGCAAAATAGGCAAATGCAAAAGAAAAAGAAAAATGTTGATGAAAAAAGAAAGGGTCATATAGTGCCAAATTGGCCAATACAGATACAGAAATTCAAACAGAAGCATCAAGGTCGTAGCAGCATTAGGTTTGACTTTATGTATCTTGGAAGGGCTCCCCAAGCATTTATGGTTTCTTGTTTAGCCCAACCCCACTCACATCTTTTGGTTGAAATTTCTTGATTGAGTAAGGACTCTCTAAACACGCATATTCATATTACCTGTGATACTTTCTTTTTGCTATCTGCATGTTTTGTGAAAATATGATGCTCTTTTACATTTGATGTGTATTTTGGGTTTCAAAATTGACTTCATTATTGCTTGAATCACATAATGGGAAAATTAATCTGGGTTTTGGAAAAATATTGGGCTATCACTCGAGTTTCCGTTCGAGGGCTTTAAACTCCGCTCGAGCGAACGTCATTTAAAACCCCTGTGCCGTTTCTTTTCCCTCAAAATTGAGTAGTTCACTTTTTAGTTTTTTTTTCCCAAAACTTCTCTTCTCGTCATGCAATTTTTATATATTCTCCTCCTCAAATCACTTCTTCTCCGTTTGGTTCTCTACCTTTTCAACTTGAAGACTCTCCTTCAAATTCACCATAAGTCTATCATTTGTTGTTCATTTTTTTTTTCCATTTTGAGTTCCATGGGGGGTTCGATTTCGAACTTGGGGGAGCATGGTATTGCATTTACATTCCATTCCATTCCATTCCATTCCATGGTTTAGGAAACCGAATTGGGGATAATGCATTTTCATTTCATTTCATGTAGGGCTACAGTTTTTAGGGTTTATAAATTGTGTTGGACATTGTGTTGGTTGTAAAATGGAGGTTGATGAAGTTGGGTTGATTGATTTTAGGGAGTAGAGAGTGCTTTTGACTCCCATTTGTATTGAGGATTTTTAGGGGTTTGCATGCATTTCACCCATGTGTGACAGAACATGCACACCAAGTGCTTGATGAAATACCTAAGTGGATCACTTTGTTGCATTTACATTGAATTGCATTACACCAAAGCTTAAACATGCATACATCGTGTTGCATTAACCTTGCATACATCATGTTCATTTCTTTGTTGGGTCATGAAATTGATTTGTGAAATGGAGATTGGTGGAGATGTGGGTGGTATAGCATGCACACCGCATACTTGATGAAATGCCCGTGTAGACATATTTGATGCACTTTCTTAAGGTTTCATCATGTGTGTCAGGCTTGCATTGCATTGGGTTAGGTTTCATCATGATAAATGTCATTGCATTTACCCAAGCTAGGCATACATTGAGCATGCATGCAAGCATTGTCGACATCTTAGGCATGGAATGGGACAATCTTGGAAGGTTACATTTTAGGCATGCATTAAGCATTTTAGGAGGGTCACATTAGCATGTACATGCATACACTGGTCATGTGCATCACCTTTAGCCTTGTCTAATGGTCATTGTTCTGTCTACAGCCTAAAACCATGTCTCGACGTGCATCCTCACTAGAATCCTCCTACCCCAGCCCAAGCACACTTTCACAATGCTAGGGCTCAGGATCTTTATGATCAGAATTTTAGTAACCGCACCCCTATTATTGAGCTTGAGGTCTCCTTAGGTGAGCTCACTGAGACTATTGTGCCTCACATTTTTTAATCCCGCCAGTGGCTTGCCTTGACCACTAGTCTTTCCACTCCTTCTGTGGAGTTGGTAAGAGAGTTTTACCCCAACATCCATGCCATTTCTAAAGATGCCTCTTTTGAAGTGAGTCTCCGGACCATCCATTTTCGGGTGACCCCAGGCATGTTAGCTGACTTTCTAAATACCTCTCGGGTATCCAACCCCGACTATCTGTATAACACCACCCCTCCTCCTCGCATGCCAGCCATTGCCGAATGCCTTATTGGGAGGTACATTGTGTGGAATGGTAGGATTCCCCTACATACAGTTGAGTTTCCACCCGACTACCTTCTTCTCAGTCGGATTGTCCTAACTAACCTCTACTCTATGGGTCATCACAGTGACCTCGGCTATGATCGGGCTTTTCTTCTTTATGCCCTAATCAATGATGTCTCCATTGATTTGGGGAGTCATCTGTGTCGGGTCATGCTTGAGGCCATTCAGTCCAACAAAGCCCGGATTGGATTACCTTTTGCTTGTCTCATCACCCAGATCGCCTTGGCTCACCCAGTCTCCTTTCTTCCTCATAAGCCTAGGATTACACTTAAGGCTCGCATTGGTCGTAAGACCATTCAGGTCAGTCATGCTCACATTAACCCTCAACCTTTGAACGTTGAGCATCCTCCAGCACCCACATCTCAGCCATTGAGCTCTCGGCCTTCTAGCTCCGCACCATCCACCTCGACACCTCCTAGCACGGCACCATCGACCGAGCTCAGTCTATAGATGGTTTCGAACTACTTGGTCCGTCTTGATGGCCTCCGACAGCATGTCACCCAACGCTTCAACGACATTGAAGAGCTCCTTCGTAATGAGGATGATGGCAGCCAGTTAGATGGTAGTGATTGAGCCCTTTGGATTTAGGGACAAAAGGGGGAGTGATATGTAAGGGAGAGATGAGTTAGGGGGAGCACATATGTAGGGGGACTGATGATATGTAGGTAAGGGTGTAACAGCCCACTAGAAATTCAAAGGTGGAATTTCTATTGGTTTTAGGAATCTCATAAAAACTCCATAAGTTTTCACGAATCGACCAATCGCATAGGTTTTAGTCTGTCAATATAGTTTGTGTTATCACTCACTATGAGGCGAGAAGTCCTTCTAATTATTTGAGGTAGTTATAAGTGTCAGAATGCATTATGGTTTGCGCCATTAGACTCAGTTGATTATTTATGATTTTATGGTGCAATAAGTCTATTTTCATATTTTCAGACGAAACGTCTGTTTGAAACTATGAAATTATTTTTAGGGGCACTTCGAGATTGAATTTTGGTTAACGATTTTTACTATAGGTTCATATGAATATTTAAGAATTTTTAGTACTAAGTTTATAATACACTTTTTCAGAATGAATAGTAACCTCGTTATGCTCACCAATTGTAGTGTTTCAAAATCACAGTGTGGAATGTCCAAATTAGATTAGAGAAGTTTTATTTGGACACTTGGCAGGATCTTAGCCACACATAGTGAATAGTATTAGAAAGTTGGCACCATGAGGAACGCTTGATGGATTTGAAGGAATCAAGGTGTGAGATCCTGCCACCTAAGCAAAAACCCTATTTCATCCGACCAATCGAATTGTGCCAAACCAAAAAGGATTTCCACCCTAGTGAAATCCTATATGATTGGAATCCAACTGAGAGCCAAAAGCATGATTGAAATCAAAATCCTAAACAGTTCTATCCAAACTATAAAGTTGACCTCCAAAACCTAAATGAATCAGTTTCTAGCATTTTGTTTAATCGCTTGATTAAATTACTTCTACATGCTATTAATTCTTTAAATTTATGTTAGAATATCATTATCCAACCTTGTTAACCTTGAAAAATTGATTGCACCAAGTGATATTGAATTGGGCTTGATAGCAACTCAAACCCTCTTAAAACCCCAAAATGTAGGCCCATTCGGTTTAGGCCCATTAAGGCCCACGAATTTGGTCTCATTAGCATTGCTTCTTGGCTAAGTTTGCACCCCCACTTGGCTGAATAGAGATTCTAGAAGGTTTTGAAGAAAAATATCTAAAGGGCCACCTCACTCTTTCACTTTCACACTCCATCTTGAGAAAAGATCTTGGGCTGATTTTTTTGGAGAAGAAAAAGCCAACACTCAAGCTTTCTTTCAGTCCTATCACTTTCCATAACTTGTGTAAGAGTCTCCCCATCGACATGTGCTGAGTGTGTGCAATGCAACACGTGTACAATAAAATACGCAGCGGAACGGTAAAGTCAAATAACTAAGTACCAGAGTTTAATACAATATCAGAGTACTGAAAATCCACATGTCAACATAATACAATTTCGTTTACAAAATAGCTTCAAGTCAAATAAAATACAATAACAAAAACAGAAATGATTTTCAACACAAAAATAGCCATGTCCCTACTCCTCAGGCGGAGCCGCATCCTCGGGCTCTGCCTCATCAAAACCTGCATCGAAATCTACAGTTCCACAAAAATGGAACCGCAGGTAAGTAAAACCCAGAAAACTCAAAGACAATAAATATATTTAAACAACCAACGCTATGCATGCACATGATGACCCAAGCGTAAAACCCGAGAAAACACCATTTCTCGAAAAACACAATTTTCTCACTCACGCCAAAAACACCATTTGGCACAAATTAATAAATCCAGGAATAATTCCTTTAATTCCAATTTTAACCGTATGCACCATGGCCTCCCCTAGGGACCATCCACATACTCTGGCTTCCCATCTTCACCCCACGGGTAACGACCGTGCAAGTGATACATGAGTGATGCCCAGTTCCGCGCCCACCGCGTACATAGCCAGGCATCCTCTGACCCCCGCCAGCCCGAGGAGTCACGGAGTCGGATCGAGAGCGCTACCATCTCGTCCAAGTCCCGGGCAAAAGCCCCAGGGGACGACACTCAGTATATTCCGCTCCCGAGTGTCCAGAGGAGCTCCACCGAGATAATATCCCATCTCGGCTTGGGGGTGATACACACGCACCCAAAAAGCCTTAAATATAATTTTATAAAACACACACGCACCCACGCATGCGTGCACAATGCCATGAAATCAACAACCAACAGTTATCAGCTCAATCAGATAACCAATTCACAGTTTATAAAACATGTTAGTGCAAAAATATATTAAAGTCTTAAAAGTCTTTTGGAGAAATACTTACAGTGCTTTAAAATAATTTACGGAGGATCACGGAGGAACTGGAAGCACCAAATCAGCAACTCCACAGTGTAAAAACACTGTGGCCGAATACACTGTAAACCCAAATTTGCACGGAGTCAAACGAAGACTTGAAATTGATAGGGTAGGGCCTATTGAGGTCGGTGAAGCTAATGGTAGTGAAAGTTGGCCGTGGGTGGCGGCCGAAATGGTGGTTTAAGGCCGAGAATAGCAAATCGGAAATGGAGCTCGCACGGGCGGCTCCGGCGACGGATCGGGGCTGGGTTTGGGTGGAAAAGCTTGGTATTGGGCCGGTGAAGAAGTGGTGAAGAAATGGTGGCCAATGGTGGCCGGACGGCGGCGGAACGGCGAGGAGAAGCCTACGGCTTCGCACGGCTCTCGGAGGCTAACGGCGGCGCGGCGTGGGCTGAGATTTGGAGGGGTAGCTCGCCGGCAGGTGGGGAAGCCGGTGGTGCCGGCGGTGAGGGCCACGGCCGGCCGGAGGCGGCGCCGGTGGCTGTAGACCGAAAACACGTGGGAGAGGAGAGAGAGAGTGACGCGGGGCTGGGTGAAACCGACGGGGAAGAAGAAAAAAAAAAAAGAAAAGAAAAGAAAAGGAAGAGAAAAAGGAAAGAGGAAAAAGAAAAGATAGGGGAAAAGAAATGAGGTCCAATCCTCACCACTTTCGAGTCACAACTGATCCTCAAAACATTATTTTTAAACCAGTAAATTAAATAAAACAAAATAAACTCAAAACTAATTAAAATAAATATTAAACTCCAACAATAAACATACTTTAAAATAAAAGGAAATTAAATCATAGAACACCAATTAAAATTAATCAAACGCAGTGAAAAGCTTTAAATAAAACAACAATAATTTTAAAACCCATAAACGAACCAATTTAAATCAAAGATCAATTTAAATCTGAAATAATAATTAATAAGAAGAAAGCCCAATAAAATATTATAAAATAATATTTTAAAACTCCCAAAATACTAAAACTAGAGAATCAATCATTAAATTAATTAAAATAATCCTTCATTAAAATACACTAAAATACGGGGTGTTACAATCTCCCCCCCTTAAAATAAATTTCGTCCTCGAAATTGTAGGGTCAAACATCAATGCTAATGACAGGCATGAAATGCAACAAAAAGATAGGCTTAAGAGACATACCGCCATTCATCCAAACAAAAAGGGGTATTGCTCCATCATGTCCGCTTCTCTTTCCCAAGAGAAATCTTGAGCCAACGGATCACCCCAAGCTACCTTTACCAAAGGTATCGACTTAGATCTCAACCTTTGCTCCTTCCAATCCACAATCTGCGTCGGGGCAACCTCATAAGTAAGGTCAGGCTGCAGTTGAATGCGTTCTGGATCGACAAAACGCGGCTCTAGCTGACCAAAACTTTTCTTCAACGAGGACACATGGAACACATTATGAATCTCTCCAAAATACTCTGGCAAAGCAATCCTGTAAGCAACAGCCCCAACCTTATCCAAAATCTGAAAAGGTCCAACATATCTTGGGCTAAGCTTTCCTTTCTTGCCAAAGCGTTTAACGCCCTTCATAGGAGAGACTTTGAGATAAACCCAGTCACCTTCCTCGAAAGACAAGTCTCTTCTCCTCGTATCAGCATAGCTCTTCTGACGACTCTGCGCTGCTGCCATTTTGGCCCTTATAACCCGAACTTGATCTTTCATCTCTTGAATCAACTCAGGTCCAATTAAACTACTCTCACCCACTTCATCCCAACACAAGGGTGATCTACACTTCCTCCCATACAACGCTTCATACGGGGCCATCTGAATGGAAGCATGAAAACTGTTATTATAAGCAAATTCAATTAACGACAGCTGGTTTTCCCAACTCCCTTGGAATTCCATAACACATGCCCGCAACATATCCTCCAAAGTCTGAATAGTACGCTCAGACTGACCGTCAGTTTGAGGATGATAAGCAGTGCTGAACTTCAAAGTAGTGCCTAGAGCTGCCTGCAAACTCTTCCAAAAACGCGACGTGAACCGCGGGTCCCTGTCTGACACAATACTCTTGGGTACACCATGCAGTCTCACAACTTCCTTAACATACAACCGTGCTAATTTACCCAAAGAGTCAGCATTATTTACAGGCAAGAAATGGGCACTCTTGGTCAACCGATCCACGATCACCCAAACTGAATTCTTTCCACTAGGAGTTCTCGGAAGACCCACTACAAAATCCATAGAAATGTCATCCCACTTCCACTCAGGAATAGGGAGAGGTTGAAGCTTACCAGCAGGTCTTTGATGCTCAGCCTTAACTTGACGGCACGTATCACACTTTTCAATAAACAGGGCGATATCCGTCTTCATACCTTCCCACCAGAAATTCCTCTTTAAATCTCGATACATCTTTGTGCTTCCAGGATGAACTGAATAAGGAGCTGTATGAGCTTCTGCCAAGATTCTCTCCTTAAATTCTGAATCTCTGGGAATCACTCTTCGATCCCGAAACCGAAGAACACCATCTTTATCCAAACTGTAGTGCATGGGTCCTCTAGACTTCCTGACTCTCTTTCTGATATCTAACAACTTTGAATCCCTTCTCTGGAGAGTCTTCAATTCTTCAAAATCCACTACTCGAACATTCAAAACTGAAGAGAGCAATTCTTCCTGCTGCGAACTCTCAATAAGAAGTCTCCTCATCCCATAAAGGAGAGAGTCCAACCCAGACGACTCTGCCTCATCCACTAACTGAGACTTCCTACTCAAGGCATCAGCAACCAGATTAGCTTTCCCTGGATGATACTTGATCTCACATTGATAGTCGCTAATCAGCTCTAACCATCGCCTCTGCCTCATGTTGAGATTCTTCTGAGAAAACAAATGCTTCAAACTCTTGTGATCAGTGAAGACTTCACAGACTTCTCCATACAGATAATGACGCCAAATCTTAAGAGCAAACACCACAGCTGCCAATTCCAAATCATGAGTAGGATAATTCTTCTCATGAACTTTCAACTGACGAGATGCATAAGCAACAACTCGTCCCTCTTGCATAAGAACGCATCCCAAACCAAACTTAGATGCATCACTAAAAACCACAAACGGCTTGTGTGGCTCTGGAAGTGCCAAAACAGGAGCTGTTGTCAGTCTTTTCTTCAATTCTTGAAAACTCCTCTCGCATCGATCTGACCAAACAAACTCAACATTCTTTCTAGTCAAAGCGGTGAGAGGTCCGGATAATCGAGAAAAACCTTCAACAAATCTCCGATAATACCCGGCAAGTCCCAAGAAACTCCGAATCTCGCGCACCGTTGAAGGACGTGGCCAAGACAAAACAGCTTCCACCTTGCTAGGATCAACAGCCACTCCATCTCGAGAAATTACATGACCAAGAAATTTGACTTCTTCCAGCCAAAATTCACATTTACTGAGCTTAGCATACAACTGATGCTCTCTTAATTTTCCAAGCACCAGACGAAGATGATAAGCATGCTCTTCCAAGTCTCGAGAATAAATCATAATATCATCAATGAATACCACCACAAAAGAATCCAGATACGGTCGAAAAACTCGGTTCATCAAATCCATAAAAGCTGCAGGAGCATTAGTCAACCCAAAAGGCATCACCTTGAACTCATAATGACCATACCGCGACCTAAAAGCAGTCTTGGGAACATCTTTATCCCTTATCCTCAACTGGTAGTATCCCGATCTTAAGTCAATCTTGGAGAAAACAGCTGCTCCCTGAAGCTGATCAAACAAATCATCTATACGGGGAAGCGGGTACTTATTCTTGATGGTCACTTTATTGAGTTCCCGGTAGTCGATACACATTCTGAGAGAACCATCCTTCTTCTTGACAAACAAAACTGGCGCTCCCCATGGCGACGTACTTGGCTGAATAAAACCCTTGTCAACCAATTCTTGCAACTGGATCTTCAACTCTTTCAATTCAGCTGGTGCCATACGATATGGAGCCTTGTGCACAGGAGCGGCTCCAGGTTCCAAATCAATAGCAAACTCCAACTCACGAACTGGAGGCAACCCTGGCAACTCATCTGCAAACACATCTGGAAATTCTCCCACAACAGGAATATCCATCAAAGACTTCTTCTCGGATGGCGCAGACACCACTTGAACCAAATATGCATCGGCTCCACAAGCTATATCTCTCCTTGCTTGCACTGCAGATATAATTGTCGGCTTCGCCTTCAACTTACTTCCCACATATTCCAAATAATCCCCATCCGGAAGTTGAAAGCTAACCATCCGGTTTCTACAATTAATACTTGCAGAATACCGATACAGCCAATCCATACCAAGAATAATATCGAAACCCAACAACTGGAAAACAATTAAATCCGCATCAAGTGTCCTTCCACCAAAATCCAAAGGACAACCCAAAGCGATTTTGGAGCAACACACCGTCTCCCCATTAGGAAGAGCAACAACCAAAAACTGGGGTAAAGGCTCCGTGACCAAGTTACACAACCGCGCAAAGGTGGCTGATACAAAAGACTGAGATGCCCCCGAATCAAACAACGTACAAGCATAAAAATCATAGAGACGAACTCTTCCTGAAGCACACATACACCCCAAACAAAATCAAGCAAACAAACAACCAAACACCAAATCCAAAAATTAAATTAAACTCATACCTGTAATCACACCAGCATCCTGGGTAGCTGGCGACTCATAATCCACATCTCCAGGGGTCATAGAATAAACTCTGGCTTGAACCATTTGCCTCTGGTTAGCTCCTCCACCACGTCGGCCCCCTCGACTTCTCTGAGTTTGATTAGGGCACTCACGATATAGATGTCCCGGCTGACCACATCTATAACATCGAATTCCACCCGGTTGACACTCACCCTCGTGAGCTCTATTACATCTGGGGCAAACTGGAGCTCGACCTCCCATACGTACCCCAGGAGCTGCCTGAGATCGAGACCCAATCCTCTGAACAAACTTCTGTGGAGACCCAGAACTGCTACCTTCTCCAGCAAAACTCCTCCTCTTCTGGCCTGGAGGAGAGCTTATAGCCAAACTATTCTCTCGCTCCACCATAGAAGCCAGATCAATCAACTCATGGAGAGAAGTAGCTCGCTGACAAATCACGAATTTGCGTATCTCAGGACGCAGACCTTCTTGAAAACGCTCAACTTGCAACTCTTCAGTGGCAACAAGATGGGGCGCAAAACGCCCGAGCTCCAAGAAAGCACGTGAATACTGGTCCACCGTCATATTCCCCTGAACCAGATTATTGAATTCCCGAGCTTTTTGTCTTCTTACGGCAGGAGGGAAAAACCGATCATCAAACTCCTTCTTGAAACGCTGCCACGACACCGCGGCTAAGGATCCAAACTCTCTTTCCAGGAGGTTCCGCTTCGCCCTCCACCAATTTGCTGCTTCTCCTTGCAACAAATAACTGGCATACAGAATTTGTTGAGCTTCAGTGCACCCACAAATCTCAAAGGTCCTCTCAATCCCGTTGATCCATCCTTCAGCTTGGAGAGGATCTTCAACACCAAAGAACATAGGGGTCCTGTGCTTGAGAAACCTCTCATAAGAACACCCCACTTGCATAACCAAGTTTTGATCAACTGGTGGCGGTCTGACATTCTGGTGAAAGAGGTCTGCCATTCTAGTCAAGGCTCTAGCAATGGCATTATCAATCTCGCCTTGAGATGATTCCTCTATAGGTTCCTTATCTTGTCTCCTTGGCCTAACCATTTTCTGTCAAAGCATAAACCTCAACCACCCTTTAGTTCCGATTAGAACGCAAAACAAAACCAATTAAACAAATAAAACAAATAAAACAACACATCATATAAAAAGAAATAACTTCAAAACTACTTCAAATCAAGCTTAAAAAAGATTCTGGTACTTCACCTAAGGGACACGTGGCTTTACCCAGAGCCAAACCGCTCTGATACCACCTGTGGCGCCCCCAACTTCCATGTACGGACACACACGGAAATCGAGACACCCGGGATGATGACAACACGGTCACGCACCCCATCGACATGTGCTGAGTGTGTGCAATGCAACACGTGTACAATAAAATACGCAGCGGAACGGTAAAGTCAAATAACTAAGTACCAGAGTTTAATACAATATCAGAGTACTGAAAATCCACATGTCAACATAATACAATTTTGTTTACAAAACAGCTTCAAGTCAAATAAAATACAATAAACAAAAACAGAAATGATCTTCAACACAAAAATAGCCATGTCCCTACTCCTCAGGCGGAGCCGCATCCTCGGGCTCTGCCTCATCAAAACCTGCATCGAAATCTACAGTTCCACAAAAATGGAACCGCAGGTAAGTAAAACCCAGAAAACTCAAAGACAATAAATATATTTAAACAACCAACTCTATGCATGCTCATGATGACCCAAGCGTAAAAACCCGAGAAAAACACATTTCTCAAAAACACAATTTTCTCACTCACGCCAAAAACACCATTTGGCATTGATTAACAAATCCAGGAATAATTCCTTTAATTCCAATTTTAACCGTATGCACCATGGCCTCCCCTAGGGACCATCCACATACTCTGGCTTCCCATCTTCACCCCACGGGTAACGACCGTGCAAGTGATACATGAGTGATGCCCAGTTCCGCGCCCACCGCGTACATAGCCAGGCATCCTCTGACCCCCGCCAGCCCGAGGAGTCACGGAGTCGGATCGAGAGCGCTACCATCTCGTCCAAGTCCCGGGCAAAAGCCCCAGGGGACGACACTCAGTATATTCCGCTCCCGAGTGTCCAGAGGAGCTCCACCGAGATAATATCCCATCTCGGCTTGGGGGTGATACACACGCACCCAAAAAGCCTTAAATATAATTTTATAAAACACACACGCACCCACGCATGCGTGCACAATGCCATGAAATCAACAACCAACAGTTATCAGCTCAATCAGATAACCAATTCACAGTTTATAAAACAAGTTAGTGCAAAAATATATTAAAGTCTTAAAAGTCTTTTGGAGAAATACTTACAGTGCTTTAAAATAATTTACGGAGGATCACGGAGGAACTGGAAGCACCAAATCAGCAACTCCACAGTGTAAAAACACTGTGGCCGAATACACTGTAAACCCAAATTTGCACGGAGTCAAACGAAGACTTGAAATTGATAGGGTAGGGCCTATTGAGGTCGGTGAAGCTAATGGTAGTGAAAGTTGGCCGTGGGTGGCGGCCGAAATGGTGGTTTAAGGCCGAGAATAGCAAATCGGAAATGGAGCTCGCACGGGCGGCTCCGGCGACGGATCGGGGCTGGGTTTGGGTGGAAAAGCTTGGTATTGGGCCGGTGAAGAAGTGGTGAAGAAATGGTGGCCAATGGTGGCCGGACGGCGGCGGAACGGCGAGGAGAAGCCGTAGGCTTCGCACGGCTCTCGGAGGCTAACGGCGGCGCGGCGTGGGCTGAGATTTGGAGGGGTAGCTCGCCGGCAGGTGGGGAAGCCGGTGGTGCCGGCGGTGAGGGCCACGGCCGGCCGGAGGCGGCGCTGGTGGCTTAAGCTCGACCGGACGTGAGAGAGAGGAGAGAGAGAGAGACGCGGGTCGAGCTGCATGTCCGAGCGGGAAGAAGAAAAAAGAAGAAAAAGAAAAGAAAAGAAAGAGAAAAAGGAAAGAGGAAAAGAAAAGATAGGGGAAAAGAAATGAGGTCCAATCCTCACCACTTTCGAGTCACAACTGATCCTCAAAAACACTATTTTTAAATCAGAAAATTAAATAAAACAAAATAAACTCAAAACTAATTAAAATAAAATATTAAACTCCAACAATAAACATACTTTAAAATAAAAGGAAATTAAATCATAGAACACCAATTAAAATTAATCAAACGCAGTGAAAAGCTTTAAATAAAACAACAATAATTTTAAAACTCATAAACGAACCAATTTAAATCAAAGATCAATTTAAATCTGAAATAATAATTAATAAGAAGAAGGCCCAATAAAATATTTTCACAACTTAAAATATTATAAAATAATATTTTAAAACTCCAAAAATTCTAAAACTAGAGAATCAATCATTAAATTAATTAAAATAATCTTTCATTAAAAAACACTAAAATACGGGGTGTTACAATGAGTAATGCAAATAAATGGCCGAGGTTGTTTTTCCCAAGTCCTCACTTAATAACAAAACATGCATAATTTTCATAAAGTCAACCTCAATCTAAACAATTCATGTAAAGCCTAGTATAGGAACCCCGCTTACCTAACTCCAGCAGTATATTATCTATGCCTTGAATTCAACCTCTAATAGTCTCGTCACCTATTGATAAAAAAAAAATATACACTAAGTCTTAAATGACCAACTACACAACTTCGATCTAAATAATTAAAACTCAAATTCCAAACACATTTCGGCAAATTAACACAACTAAAATAGCCACATAATAAACCGGACAACTCACACTTCAAATCAAAATACCATATTCGACTTTCAATAATGACAGATACATCCACCAAACCAAAGCCAAACACACTTCGACACACGCAACCAACCATAAAAGCAGTCTTTACTACCAATATCAACTCTAACCGCAACTTATAACCCACAAGGAAACCACATCAATTCAATAGTCAAAATATAAACCCAAAAAAACCACCAACAACTCAACCAAAATCGTAATAAAAATCCAACTTTTCTCTGTTCACAACTCCACAAAACTGCCGAATACTTCTAAATTTAAATCAGCACCCAACAAGACTTGCCACAATTTAATTCCAAAGCACAAATCCAACAAATTAAATTTCATTCTTCTTACACACGTAAATGGGTGACTAAGAAAGTTTACAACAAGATCTTATACCTAGCGTTGTGTGGTGATCGGTGAGAGAAAGGAGTGACGCAACACTGTCTAGAGATGAAAATAATTCCCTGCGATCCAGTGAGAAAGTCAGAATTTTGTTTTTCCAAGGCAAACACAATGCAATGGCAAAAATTCCAACACTCATAAGAGAGAAAATTTACCCAACTATGTTAACGACTTTTTGTTAGAGGGTCTAAGGTTATCAGAATTTGAGTAGAACAATGAAATCACAGCACCACAACAAACACGAAAACGCATGGAAAAATCCATCAAAAACCACAGACTGCACTTTCAAAAAATTCAATTCAATAGCCATTTCATATGAGAGGAAGAGAGATGTGAATGCTTGAGAGGGAAAGAGAAAAGATAAAGTTTACCAATGGGAGGGACTCTCGGCAACACCAAGTCTGAATTTTGTTTTACCCAAAATTGCAGCACCAACATTTACTGGACAATAGAAGGGTGCGAGAGAGAGAGAGAGGCATATTAATCTACAAGGGATTGAGAGTGTAGAAAGGCATGAAGTTAAAATTGAAACAACGTGTGAAGAATAAGGGATACGGGGAGAGAAAAGAAGGGGAAGAAGTAACCAACAAGAGGAAAAATCGGGAAAGAAAAACTGATGGAAGGGATGCTTACCAAATGACATCATATTTGGTTCTCCAGGAGGGCTAGGCCTTGTTCACGAGCCTCGGTCTCACATCCTCCCCCTTACAAAAATTCCGTCCTCAGAATTTGTTACAAGTTATCAAAACTCCCATTGAAAAGTCATGGGTGCTTATCTTGCATCTCTTCTTCCAATTCCCAAGAAGCTTCATTAGTAGCATGGTTATTCCACAATACCTTAACCAGAGGAATATTTCGATTTTGTAACACTTGTTCTTTCTTTTCTAAAATCCGTACTAGTTCTTCCGCATAAGTCATATCTTCTTGAATCTGAAGGGGCTCATAGTCAATAATGTGGGTGGGGTCGGGGACGTACTTCCTCAACATAGAAACATGAAATACAAAGTGCACCCCTGCAAGTGCCGGTGGAAGTGCTACCCTATGAGCCAAAGGTCCAATCCGATCTAGAATCTCAAAGGGTCCGATAAATCTAGTGCTCAGCTTGCCCTTCTTTCCAAATCTCATAACTCCTTTCATCGGTGCTATCCTCAAAAATACCTTATTTCCAACCTGAAACTCTAACTAACAGCGACGATTATCCACATAACTCTTTTGTCGGGTCTGAGTTGTTTTCATTCTAGCTCAAATGATATTTATCTTCACGTGGTCTGCTGAATAATCTCTAGCCCCAAAATTTTCCTTTCACCTACTTTATCCCAATACAATGGAGATCTATACCTTTTGTCATACAAAACCTCATAGGGTGCCATTCCAATGCTAGCCTGGAAACTATTATTATAAGCAAACTCGACCAATGGTAAATGTCGCATCCAAGTTCCCTTAAAATCCATCACACATGCCCTCAACATGTCTTCTAAGACTTGAATAGTCCTTTCTAACTGCCCATCTGTCTGAGGGTGAAAAGTAGTACTGAAACTTAACTTAGTATCCATTGCCTCTTGTAAGCTTCGCCAGAACTTGGAAGTGAAACGAGGGTCTCTATCTGACACAATGGATACCGGTATCCCATGCAACCTCACTATCTCCTGCACATACAGCTTAGCTAGTTTCTCTAGCTTATAAGAAACTTTGATGGGCACAAAGTGAGCTGTCTTTGTTAAGCGATCCACAATCACCCATATAGCATCTTGTCCGTTCAATGTCCTTGGTAGGCCTATCACAAAGTCCATGAAGATATGCTCCCACTTCCACTCTGGAATCTGGAGTGGCTGTAATAATCTTGCTGGTCGCTGATGCTCCGCCTTCACCTGTTGGCAAGTTAGGCACTGTTCCACATATTTAGCAATTTCTCTTTTCATACCATTCCACCAAAAAGACTCTCTCAAGTCACAATACATCTTGGTACTCCCTGGGTGAACTATGTACAAAAAACGGTGTGCTTCTTCAAGAATTACCCTTTTTCCATTCATCATTAGCTGGCACGCACAATCTACCTCAAAACTCCATCCTCAGAAACGCTAAAGTCATATTTGTCCCTGTTCCTAATCCTTCCACTAGCTTCACCAACCCTGAATCCACTTTCTGAGCAGCTTTGATTCTATCTATCAAGGCAGGTTGAACTATCAAACTGGCCATGAAAGTACTTGTATCACTAGTGATGACCTCAATACCGCCACTTTCTAAGTTCATTAACAACCTATATTGAGTGGTAAGGGCTGCAACTGCCCGTCCCATTGACTTCCTACTTAAGGCGTCGGCTACAACATTAGCTTTGCCTGGGTGATAATTGATGGTGCAATCATAATCCTTGATGAACTCAAACCATCTCCTCTGCCTCATATTTAACTCCTTTTGGGTGAAGAAATATTTCAATCTCTTGTGATCCGTATAAATTTCTCACTTTTCCAGATACAGATAGTGTCTCCAAATCTTAAGTGCAAAAATGACTGCCGCGAGTTCCAGATCATGTGTGGGATAATTTTGCTCATACACTTTTAGTTGGCGTGAGGCGTATGCTATAAACTTCCCATGTTGCATCAGTACACACCCCAATCCAAGCCTTGATGCATCACTATAAACTACAAATCCACCTCTAGCAGTGGGTATTGTTAACACCGGAGCTGCCACTAATCTCTGTTTGAACTCCTGGAAGCTTTCTTCACACTTTGTTGTCCATTCAAACTTATTGTTTTTTCTAGTGAGTGCAGCGAGAGGAACTGCTATCCTGGAGAAACCATCAATGAATCAACGGTAATAACCTGCCGATCTCAAGAAACTTCTAACCTCATGAACATTTTTCGGTGCTGACCAATTAACCACTGCTTCCACTTTCCCTAGATCCACTGAAATGCCACCTTTTGAAACTACATGCCCCAAAAAAGTGATTAAATCTAGCCAAAATTTACACTTCTTCAATTTATCAAACAACTTTTTATCTCTAAGTGTCTCAAGTACCAGCTTCAAATGCTCTTCATGCTCAGTCTTGCTTTTGGAGTATATTAGAATATCATCAATAAAAACAACCACAAACTTATCCAGAAATTCATGGAACACCCTACTCATCAAATCCATAAATATAGCTGGGGTATTAGTCAGGCCAAAAGGCATGACAAAAAACTCATAATGGCCATAATGGGTCCTAAAAGCTATCTTAGTCACGTCTTCTTCCCTGATCTTCAATTGATGATACACCGATCGAAGATCAGTCTTAGAAAATACCTGAGCACCCTGGAGCTGATCAAACAAATCTTCTATACAGGGTAGCAAGTACTTATTCTTTATAGTCACCTGGTTAAGTTCCCCATAATCAATACACATCCTCATCGATCCATCCTTCTTTTTCACAAAAAGAACTGGAGTTCCCCAAGGTGATACACTGGGCCTGATGAAACCCTTGTCCAACAAATCTTGCAACTGCTCCTTGAGTTCCACTAATTCAGACGATGCCATTCGATAAGGTGCTTTCAAAAGGGGTGCGTGCCTGGGACTAATTCAATAGCAAACTTTACCTTCCGCTCGGGCGGTAGTCTAGATAAATCTTCTGAGAAAACCTCTGGATAATCACTCACAACAGGTATCTGCTCTAACTTCAACTCCTCTTTTGGTGCTTCTACCATGCAGGCTAAAAACCCTTGGCAACCATCATGTAACAGTTTCCCAACCTGAGCAGCAGATATGATGGGTGGATGCAACCTCACTTTCAACCCTGCAAACTGAAATTCACTTTCTTTTGGGGGTGTAAAAACCACTTCTTTTTTAAAACAATTAATACTGGCGTGAAAGGAAGCCAGCCAATCCATACCCAAAATCACATCAAACCCAATCATGTGAAACACTATTAAATTTGTTGGCATTAGTCTTCCCTCAATAGATAAAGGACACCCAGGTAGAATCTCGTCACAGACTACCGAATTTCCTATTGGGGTTGTAGCCACTAAAGTCTAGAGTAAGCCATGGAAACAAATGAATGTGTCGCTCCTGAGTCAAATATCACAGTAGTGTTATTAGAAAACAAAGAAAGAGTACCTGTGATCATGTTTAGCATTATCCATGAACTAAAATATCCAAAGTCTTAACAACAACCAACAAATTAATATCTTAAAGTAAAACAAAGAAGTCATACCAGTGATCACATCATTCTTATCCTCAGCCTCTCCAGGTGTCAGTGCAAAAACTCATGCAGGCACAGTAGGAAGTTGGTTGCTACCTCGTGCTGTAACTACATTTCTCTAAGGTGGCAGTATGGTCACCTTGTTGCTATCCATTTGCAATGGGCGATCCTTGATGTAATGTCATGGTTTGCCACAATGGAAACATAATCCTGCCCCTTTTTTGCACTCCCCGGAATGTGCTTGGTTGCATGTGCTACACTGATAGGGCTGTTGGTTACCTTTAACTGGCCTCTTACCCGAGCTACTACTTTCGATCCTCTTTTTCCATGGTCCCTAGTCCATGCCAGGATGATACCCAAAAGGAGTAGTCCACTTCCTCTACTCATGCAATGCAACACTTCTTTGAAGGATTCGTTCAAAAACTGTGGCCTTATTCACCAACTCTGAAAAGCTTCAAATCTGAAAGCCCACCACTTGTTCATAAAGTTTTTCGTTAAGCCCCTATTCAAACTTGCACGCCTCCTTCTCCTCAATAGGGATCGGGTACATAGCAAAATGTGACAACTCAGTAAATCTGGTTGCATACTGATGTACCATCATAGCTCCCTGCACCAAAATTGTAATGATTGAGATGAGATGAGATGAGATGAGATAGTGGTTTTGTGTAAACAAACGGAGCCTAATAGTTCTTTCAAAAATCCACCATCTTTTTGCCTCCCCAGTCAGCTTGAATGTGGTGTACGCCACCTTTTGTTCATCTGTACAGGTTAGGACCCGTAGTATCTCTTCAATATCTTGAACCCAATCCTCTGCCAGGGTTGGTTCGCCTCTCCCATCAAATGAAGGAGGTGCATCTGATTGAATTGTTCCACTGTACAACCTCTTTCATTATAGTTGCATTGGCGACCCTAGAGATTCTGCACGAGATCATCTATTAATTGATGCGCCGCTACTCATAGTACTTCGAATTCACTCGGGTTTGGTTCCCTTTCATTCTCGATTCCGTTCAGATCCGACATATTATGTTCCTAACGACGAGGTGGCATCCTAAAAACTTGGATCTTTAATAATCGTTTCAAAATATAGAAATCATATGAACATAAGTAAATAGTGGTACCCGTAAAACAAACATATATATATAATGATTGAGCTGCATTATTGCATATTTTATACATTTAAAACCAATATATTCTTTATTGTTTTATTATTTTATCATTGGTTTTAGATGGAAAAATTGATTAAGAGGCATAAATCCAAGTTGTGAATTAAAATTGATTAAAAGCATAGTTTATGTTTGATTCAATTTTTGACAACATTCACATATAATACTTTAGAGTTATAAAGGTTCCTATAATAAAGAGAAAAGAAGTACGCGCAATAGTAGTAATGATCAATCTCCAAAGTCTAAAAACTTAACCCCATCAAATCTATATCAAAAAAATCTCCAGAATAAAAAACAAACCTAAATCAACATGAATTTAGCTCATAAACCCGAATAGTCCTACACCACAAAATCATTCCTAAAGTTTGTCAATTCTAAAACCTCCAATACCAACAGTATTCCAACTTATAGTCTGCTCCACTATCACATCAAATCTGAAAATGATTTCTTAAAGTCTATCTGTAATCCAAGATCTCCCTTACTATAGTCTGCAGAACCTCAAACATGGCTCTGATACCAAATGCAACCCCTCGTACCCGTATGAGTCAGAGAATTACTACCTATCACTTATACACATGTCCCCCAACACATCTAAAATCTTCAAGGATTTCATAAACAGTAAACAATCTCATATTTTTCCAAATAAACACGTTATAAACTCCACAAAGTCATCACTGCAATAATAATAATGCACAAAGGGTCTACAATATCCCAGTAGTCATAACATAATAAACTGATAAAACCTTAAATCCTACTAAACCAAATGCATAATTAAATCTAAAAGACATTAGAAATTCTTCATTTAACAATAGTACCCTAGGGTACTCGACACCCTATCCTCTGCTTAGCCATGCTCACATTTCTTAATCCTGGTCCTCAAATGGACCTTCCACATCATCTGAAAATATTATGAAGATAAGGGGGTGAGTTATCAGGAACTCAGTAAGTAGATGACATATGCTAGTGTGCAAACATGACCATTTATGTGATGACCCAATCTTGCGTAAGCATGCCCCATAGATTTTGTGCTTAGTAGTCATGATTTCTTTTGAAGCTGTAGTTAATTTAGAAAGCCCTAGAATTTTTGAAATGATAACTTAAGCCCAAAAGAGGACTAAACCAGGAATGCCTTGTGAGAATTGGCCTTGTTTATAAACCTAGGCCCATTGGCTTTAGGCCCATGACCCAGATTTTTGTCACAAGTGCCATGTGGCAGGAAGGTACTACATTGTGAATCTAGACCTAATAATGGGTTAAAGGGGTGAGAGAAGTGTAGGAAAATACTAAGGGATGGCCTACACGCCTACCCTAGAGAAATGGACACTTGTCACTATGTAAGAAACCTTCTAGATGAATCAAGGGACAAAAGGAATCCTAAAGGAGACTAAGGAATTTTTGGCTTGACCCAATTTTCCACTTGTTTAGACCCTTTGTCATGCCCAATTCGAGTTCCAAGGAAGATATCTTGGAAAGGGAAGCTTAGGGAAGTGAAATGGAGCTTTTTTAGGAGATTTGCTTAGGGAATGAGGCTTATGGGATTTCGAATTTTAGTCATATTTTGCCAAGTGTCAAACATGCATGGAGTTTCTAGAAGGATATGTGAAGAGACATTTGTATGGAAGGACAAGAATGCCCTTAAGAATTCGGCTAGCACACTCCCAAGCACTATGTTCATTTGCCACTTGTCACTTAGGCTACTTTGTACCAATGGAACATGAAAGGTCACCTAGGGAAGGTGCATTGGAAGATGAAGCATCAACATAGGAAGAGAAGAAGGAGGTGGACGGCTAAGCTATGGCACATGCCATTAGCCACTTGTCAACCATGCCAAAGGTTACTTGTTTGGAAAAGGAAGAGGCATAAGATATTTTACCATGTTAACCTTAAAAGAAATACTCAATTGTTTGAAGAAAGGAATGGCATAAGGGGAAGAGAAGAGGAATTCGGCCAAGGGAGATTAACCCTACACGCCAACTCCAAAAATGTACCTTCCCAATGCAATCCACATAGCGGATTCCAAGAGGCATTTTCGGCCAAAGTGAAATGAGGAGGAAAAACAATGCCACTTGTCTTGTATGCATTGGATTTCAACCACCAATGAGGGAATGAGGAGTCTTCAATAAAAATAGAGGAAGACCACACGCCCAAGGGCTTTTCTTTTTGACAATTTTGGATTCTTCATGCTCTCACTCTCTCCACACAACTCTCTCAAATTTTCTTGAAGATTCCCTCACTTTCTTGTACTTTCTTACCAACCAAACAAGAGGATTTTCTATTTCCAAGAGGAGATTTTGGCACACTAAGTCTAGTCAAGGTAAGAATCAATTTTTCCTTTTAAATTCAACACACACATCACTTTCTCAACCCGAAAATGAGATTCAAATCTCATTTGGACTATAAGTGTAATAGAACATCTACACTCTCTTGTGTTTTCTTGAAAATGATCTAGAGTTCTTAAGAAACCCTAGAAACCGAATAGAGAGAAGAGTTCATCGTCCATGTTTTTCAGCCATTACATGTATCTTTGCTATTTTAGGATTTTGTTTTACTCTATGATTCGAAATGAATGCGTTTTTACCCTAAAAACCCTAGAAGCCGAATGGATATGGACAACTATTACCCTAGAAATCTACACACATACTCAAGAACATGACATAAGGTTTTTAGTTACTCTTTCTAATATAGAATGTTCAGATTTACAGCTTGTTAGTAATTCTTTAAGCGGATTTTTGTAAGTATACACTCAACCTACTCTTGGTTAATACTTGTATATGATTGTGTAAATCTTTTCATTACCATGTTTGTTTTGGCTGCTATTTCTTGATTGCTTGTTTGATTATGTTAATATGATCTTATATCAATCTATGGAAGGAATTATATGCTTTGAATTTGTGATGGATATGCCGTGAAATACTCATGTATGTTTCGGTTTTCACTTGTTAAGAATGATGGTTGATGCAACATGAAGTTTCGGCCATACCATGTCTCGAATGATTCGGATCTTAGTCAAATGTTATGATTTCATGCTTTGTTTTATTATTCTTTGATTCCTATGTTATATGCTTGAAGATTGGAACATGTTCAAGTGATGAATCTCATGATTTTTACCCCGAAGTGTTTCGGCCTGAGCATGTTCCCATGGTTTCATGAATGTGTTTGGATGTTTCATGTATTTCATATAATCATGCTATGATATGAACATGTTATGCTTGGTTATTTCATGCATGGCATTCCATATGTCACATGTCAAGTATAAGTACATATGTCTTAAGTTCCATGTCTCATGCATTTGGGAAAAATCTTTTCAAAGAAAAGTGGTTCTGTTTAAAGAAAAGAGTCCAATGTTTTATCACAACCCCAAGTGCTAGGACGGGAGATTATCCTAGTGGAACTCTTTTGTCCACTCTAGAGTACTAAAGAATGGAGTGATAACCCCTGGGTCGATGAAGAATAGTCGACAAGCCTCAAATGGATTCTTTTCAAAGAATGTCAGAGCGAGGAAGCACCTAATGCTAGTGGGTGCATAAGGCATGTAATTCGACAAAGTAAGGTTGAGTTATTATGATTCTCTGTGTATCTCAAATTGTAAGGATGGTGATAGAGTCCCGCCTATGATTCCCGCCTACAGATTATTGATGGTACGATAACTAGCGGGAACATGCGGTGCAAGGAGGGGATCCGTGTTGTGTCCACCCCACGAATAAGAATAAGAGCTCATGTGCTAAGGATCACTCAATGTAAATCTTGTGATATATGCTGTTAAGAAATGTTCTGATTGAGAATCTACATGAAAAGGAAAGTTAGGAGAAGTTTTTCTGAAAATGTCAAAGTCTTTGTACAAGTCTTTTGAAAATGGTTAAATGCATATGTCAAGTTCTGTCTAGGTCAAGTATATGTCCATGCTCGTATTTCATGATATACCTCTTGTATGCTTGCGTTAACTTTGGTATGTTGTGTGATTACTTGCTGAGATTTCTCAAAATCTCATTATGGTAGTTTACACTACCATTCCCCAACTGGAATGGTAGAAGTTGTTACAGGTACCCCGGATTCTCAGGAACTACGAATATAGATGGTTCCACGACGGAGGACGAGTATTATGTACAGACTCATTCTGACTTTTTGAGGTTCGATAAGCTCATAGACTAGATGTCCGCTTATCTTGGGCAATCCTCAAAGCCCTCACCTGACCCAAAGACAGTAGCTAAGGAATTAGAGTCTTCTCTGCTCGAACGTCAGAAGTCTCATGGAGTCTTTTGGTGCTTGGCTCCTGATGGAACTTTAACAATGAAGAAAAAAAAAATCTTAGTTATTTTGGTGAAAAGAACTTGTGGATATTAGACCTCAGCTTTTGAGAAACAATATTTTGAGAAGGTCCCGTGTGTTTTGGGAGACAAAACTTTATTACTTGCTATTTTGTGATATTTTATCTGATGATACAATCTTATGGTCATAGACAAAGTGTTAATGTTTTTATTAGTATGGTACCATGTACTTTGCAATTGATGTTTGCGTTGCTTAGAACTTCTGACCTTTTTTATTTTCCGTTGCAACGATATTGTATACTGCTAGTGTACTTAGATGCATTGCATATTATCTATCATGTACAAGGGATATGTAGCTTTGTATTACATGTCCCGGCATTTCAGCCAATGTCCAATCCCAAGCGGGGGCTAGGGGCGCCACAATTTACAAAGTACAGTATGCAGAACAAAATATTTTCTAGAGTTATCGTGCAGAACAACACATGTTTTCAAACGTAACAGAGCGATGAATTTAAAACACATAAAACTCAGAGTATTTTGGCATAACATAACATGAAAATCATCATCATCACATTGAAACAGAGCATCTCACATACTAGAGACCATGTTTCACCCCCGTCGTAGGGTTGTGCTATCCCTAGTGGAAAAACTGGGCAGAGATAGAGGTGAATCTTCCCCTTATTATTCTTAGAGCCCCGAGTGTGCACACAAGAAATATCACATAAAAACCACCTTACTTCCAAAGTGGGTGCACTTAGAGATAAAGGAGTTGGTACCAACCCAAACAGAGCATAGCAGAGAAAAGCATATTCGAATTAACACAACTAAAACAGCCACATAATAAACCAGACAGCTCACACTTCAATTCAAAATACCATATTCGAATTTCAATAATGACCGATACATCCACCAAACCAAAGTCAAACACACTTCATCACACGCAACCAGCCATAAAAGCAGTCTTTACTACCAATATCAACTCAAACTGCAACTTATAACCCACAAGGAAACCACATCAATTCAATAGTCAATATATAAACCCAAAACAACCACCAACAACTCAACCAAAACCTTAATACAAATCCAACTTTTCTCTGTTCACAACTCCACAAAACTATCCAATACTTCTAAATTTAAATTAGCACCCAACAAGACTTGCCACGATTTAATTCCCAAACACAAATCCAACAAATCAAATTTCATTCTTCTTACACACGTAAACATGTGACTAAGAAAGTTTACAACAAGATCTTATACCTAGCATTGTGTGGTGATCTGTGAGTGAAAGAAGCAATGCAACACTATCTAGAGATGAAAATAATTCCTTGTGATCTAGTGAGAGTCAGAACTTTGTTTTTTCAAGGCAAACACAACGCAATGGCAAAAAATCCAACACTCATAAGAAAGAAAATTTACCCAACTATGTGAACAACTTTCGGTCGGAGGCTCTATGGTTATAAGAATCCGAGTAGAACAATGAAATCATAGCACCACAACAAACACGAAAACACTCGAAACAATCCAGCAAAACCACAAACTGCACAAATTCTATTCAATAGCCATTTCATGTGAGAGGAAGAGAGATGTGAATTCTTGAGAGGGAAAGAGAAAAGATAAAGTTTACCAACGGGAGGGACTCTTGGCAACACCAAGTCTGAATTTTGTTTTACCCAAAATTGCAGCACCAACATTTACTGGACAATAAAAGGGAGAGAGAGAGAGAGAGGCACACTAATCTGCAAGGGATTGAGAGTGTAGAAAAGCATGAAGTTAAAACTAAAACAATGTGTGAAGAATAAAGGATATGGGGAGAGAAAAACAAGGGAAGACATAACCAACAGGAGGAAAAATCGGGAAAGAAAAACTGATGGAAGGGATGCTTACCAAACTGCATCGTATTTGGTTCTCCAAGAGGGTTGGGCCTTGCTCACAAGCTTGGGTCTCACAGATAGTGAGAGGAACCAAAAGCTTGAGAGAGAGAGAGAGAGAGAGAGAGTCTTGTTGAGGATACTTTGCCTTAATCTAAGGCTTGACATACGTGACATAGCTGACACCTAATTCTAGGAGATTCGTTTGTATCTACTTTCCATTTCTTTGCATTCAATTTTAATTGTAATTGATATGTAATTATTTCATGCAATATGTAAATCAATATAAATGGAAAATACTTACCATTTAAAATATGTGGTGGTTTCATCAAACCTTCTCATGGTATCACAAGCCAAAGTGGATTAGCATCCTCTATCAAATCCCTTCTTCCTCCCTCCCAATGGCTACCGAAATCTCCCCCGCCCTTCTCCCTTTCAACTCCTTAATTCACATGATCACCATCAAACTTTCTTCCACCAACTATCGCCTATGGAAGAGTCAACTCCTTCCCCTTCTTGAGAGCCAAGATTTATTAGGCTATGTTGATGGAACTATTGTGCCGCCACCTAGGTTTGAACCTACTAACTCTCACACACCAAATGACAAACACATGGCATGGAAAGCTACTGACCAACACCTCTTCAACCTCTTACTTTCCTCCTTCAACGAGGAGGCCATGGCAAAGGTTGTTGGCCTCTCCACCACACGCGACTTCTGGCTCACCTTGGAGAATACTTTCAGCCACCGATCGAAGGCCCTCAAAATCCATCTCAAAGACGACCTTCAACTGATGAAGCGCTGTACCAGACCTATTGCCACCTACACCTGAGCTTTCAAGGCCCTCTGTGACCAACTCCATGAGATTGGTCGGCCTGTTGATGGCATCGATAAGGTGCACTGGTTCCTTTGCGGTCTTAGCGCTGACTTCTCAAGTTTCTCCACTGCGCAAATGGCACTTACGCCTCTCCCCTGTTTGGCAGATTTAGTTTCCAAAGCTGAAAGCTTTGAGCTCTTCCAGAAATCTCTTCTAGCCGCAGCATTCATCGCCACAAACTGTGGTCCCGAGCAGTCGAACCAGCGAAGCTCCTTCCATAACTCCCATGTTCGTAACTCTACAAATCGAGGTCGAGCCCACTCTGGTCAAGGGCGCCGCTCTCCCCACTGCCAAATCTGCCGCCAAGATGGTCATTATGCTAATAGGTGCAACCAGAGGTATGCATGCAGCGAGTCCAGTGAGTCCAGCCCGTATCTTGCTGAGGCTTTCACTTGTTCATGTTTTCTAAATGGACCTGAGGCCTCTGATGGGTTCTTGGACACTAGGGCTTCGGCCCACATGTCTACTGACCCATGCATTTTGGATTAGTCCACTCAATGCACGGGCAAGGACTCGGTAATTGTAGGGAATGGTGCCTCCTTACCCATTACACATACTGGTAGCCTCTCTCCTGCCTCAAATATTCATTTATTAGATGTCTTGGTTGTTCCTCACCTCACCAAAACCTTCTTTCAATTAGTAAATTAACGTCTAAATTTCCTTTATCCGTTACATTTACTAATAATCTTTTCACTATTTAGAATCATCAAACAGGAAGGGTGGTGGCAACCAGTAAAAGAGATTGAGGCTTATATGTGCTGGGACGTGGAAACTCTGCTTTTATTTCTATCCTTAAGAATAAATCTGTACATGCTTCATATGATTTATGGCATGCTCGTCTTTGATATGTGAATCATTCTGTTATCTCTTATTTAAAAAGGACATCTTTATCTCACATCTTTATTGCCCTCTCCAGCACTATGTAGTACATGCCAACTTGCGAAAATTCATCATTTGCCTTATTCACGTAACGAACATAGATCGTCTCATGTGTTAGATCTTATTCATTGCGACATATAGGCCCTTCCCCCATCAAATCAAATTTATGATTTTCCTATTACGTTCTATTCATTGATGATTATTCTCGGTTTACTTGGCTTTATCCTTTGAAATTCAAATCTAACTTTTATGATGTCTTCACTCAATTTAAAAAATTTGTGGAAAATCAATATTCAACTCGTATCAAGATTTTTCAAAGTGATGGTGCTACCGAATTTACTAGTAATTGCTTCAAAGCTCTTCTTCGTACCTATGGCATTCATCATCAGCTTTCCTATCCATATACACCCGCCCAAAATGGCCGTGTTGAATGAAAACGCCTTCATGTAACTGATACCGGCTTGGCTTTTCTTTTCCACCCACCTTTCTACTTGCTTTTGGGTTGACGCCTTTAGCACTACAGCTTACATCATCAACTGTTTGCCCACACTGTTTGCCCACACCTCTTCTTGGAGGTAAGTCACCATTTGAGCTTCTATATGGTTCCTTTCCGAATTATAAAAAATTTCATCCTTTTGGTTGTCATTTTTGTCCTTATTTGCGTGATAATATGCTTAACAAAGTTTCTCCTCGCAGTATTCCCTACATGTTTTGTGTTACAGTCCCTCTTACAAAGGGTTCTGTTGCCTTGATCCCATCACCTCAAGGCTATATATCACCCAACATGCTAAGTTTGATGAAAATCATTTCCCTATCATCAATAGCTCTCAGGCTCAACCCATTTCCTCTCTACAGTTTTCCAACTTTCTGGAACCTCGTCTTCTCCATGTAGACCCCCTTCCTCTTCCCCTGATCTCCATTCCCCACACATTACCCAATTCTGATCTACCCAGTGTGCTATTTGTACTAAACCTTCAGGCTACTAATTCTTTTGCAGGTTCCTCTTCGTCATCACAGACTTCTAGCCCACTCCCTACTGAGCCACCCACCGCTCCTTAGGCTCCTCCTGCATTTACATTGGGTTCTTGCCCTATGCTCACACGAGCTAAAGCTGGTATTTTCAAAACTTGCTATCCGGTGAACCTTAGTGTCTTGGGATCCTCTAGACTTCTGTCTGCTCTTCTTGCCTCTACTGAGCCTAAAGCATTCAAATTTGCTGCTAAGAATCCTACTTGGCTTGCAACCATGGATGAAGAAGTTCAAGCCCTGTAAAATAATTGCACCCGGATTTTGGTCCCTCGACCTGCAAACACCAACATTGTGGGCTTCAAATGGGTGTTCCAGACCAAATATTTACCTGATGGATCCATTGAGCGTCTCAAAGCCCGTCTTGTTGCCAAGGGCCATACACAGGTACCTGGTCTTCACTACACTAATGCCTTTAGTCCTGTTATCAAGGCTAGCACTGTCCGTGTTGTACTTTCTATTGTTGTGACCAACAATTGGCCTCTTCGCCAACTTGATGTCAAGAATGGGAAATGGTACTCTCACTAAAAATGTTTATATGGAGGAGCCTCCTGGTTACATTGATCCTCGCTTCCCTAATCATGTATGTTAATTGAAGAAAGCTCTCTATGGTCTAAAGCAAACTCCTCGTGCCTGGTTTCAGCTATTCAACTCTTTTCTTGTTCAAATTGGATTCTCTTGTTGCCATGCTGACACTTCTCTATTTATTTTTCATAAGAAATTTGACATTATATGTTTGCTTCTTTATGTTGATAACATTATTGTTACTAGCAACAACTCCTCTCTTCTTAACAATTTCATTTGCAAGCTCAATTCTGAGTTCGCCATTAAGGATTTGGGTTCTCTTAGTTACTTTCTTGGCCTTGAAGCTTCATCAAATGCAAATGGTTTTTTCATCAGTCACCTGAAGTATGCATGAGATATTCTCACTCAAGCTCAGTTACTTGATAGCAAACCAGTCCACACCCCCATGGTTGTTTCCCAGCAGCTGTCTGCTGATGGTCCTCTGTTCTCGGATCCTACTCTCTGCAGATCTCTCATCGGAGCCCTCCAATACCTGACCATCACGCACCCAAACATTGCTCATGCTATCAACTCTATTAGCCAATTTATGCATGCTCCAACTGAAGATCATTTTCTTACTATTAAGCGTGTTCTTCGCTATGTCAAGGGCACACTCCATTTTGGCCTTACTTTTCGCTCATCTACAACTCCTAGTGCTCTAGTTGCTTACTCTAATGCTGACTAGGCCGGCTGTCCCGACACTCGTTGTTCTACTTCTAGCTACTCTATTTATCTTGGCAACAATTTGGTTTTTTGGAGTGCCAAGAAACAATCTACTACATCTCATTCCAGCTGTGAATCTAAGTATCATGCCCTTGTGCACACTGCAGCTAAACTTCTTTGACTTACGCACCTTCTTCATGACTTACAGGTTTCAATTCCACAGTGGCCTCTTCTCCTATGCGACAATTAAAGTGCCATCTTTTTTAGCTCCAACCCCGTTTCTCACAAGCGGGCAAAGCATGTTGAATTAGACTGCCATTTCCTTCAAGAACTTGTTGTCGCTGGCAAGCTTCACACTCAGTATGTCCCCTCTCACCTACAGGTTGCCAACATCTTCACCAAAAGTATTCCTCAACCACTTTTTGAATTTTTCCGATCCAAGCTTCACGTCTATTCAAACCCGATGCTCAGCTTGCCAGGGGGTGTTGAGGATACTTTGCCTTAATCTAAGGCTTGACATATGTGGCATAGCTGACCCCTAATTCTAGGAGATTATTTTGCATCTATTTTCCATTTCTTTATATTCAATATTAATTGTAATTGATATGTAATTATTTCATGCAATATGTAAATCAATATAAATGTAAAAAACTCACCACTTCAAATGTGTGGTGGTTTCATCAAACCTTTGTCTATGCGATGAATCTAGAAGAAGAAAGAAGGTTGCGAAATGTGTTTTGAGTGAATGCCAGAAGTAGGGCAGCATATGAGTCATTTGGAGATGTCATAAAGTTTGACACAACATATTTGATAAATACATATAAAATGTCATTTGCCCTTTTCGTAGGAGTCAACCACTACGACCAATTGATACTTTTTGGATGTGGCCTTATATCAAATGAGGACACTGATACATTTGTGTGGTTGTTCAACTGGTGGTTAAACTGTATGTCAGGACGGGCTCCTAATACGATTATAACTGACCAAGATAGGGCAATGAAAGCGGCAATAACAACAGTTTTTCCAAGGGCCAAGCATAGATTCTATTTATGGCACATTTTATTCAAATTACCTCACAAGCTGGGATCTTATTCACAATATGAAAACTTTAAAGACCCTTTATTAATTGTATATATGACTCTTTGAGCTATCAAGAATGTGAAGAAAAGTGGCACAACATCATTAAGAGCAATGGTTTAACAGACAGTACTTGGTTGAGTAAGTTGTATGAGGAGCGGCATCAATGGGTACCTGCATATGTGAGAGGTACGTTTTGGGCCTGAATGTCCACCACCCAGCGTAGCGAGAGTATGAACGCATTTTTTTATGGCTATGTAAATGCAACCACACCATTGAAGAAGTTTGTTGGGAACTAAGATAATACTTTGGCCAGGATGGTCGAGAATGAGAAGATATATCATTTTGGTTCATTCCAAGGAAAGATCCCTTGCATTACGGTCCATGCAATTGAGAAGCAATTTCAAGAATTATACATGAATGCCAAGTTCAAAGAGGTACAAATAGACCTCAGGGGGACTTTGAATTGTTTGTTTTCCCTAAAAAAAAATGAAGTCACAATATCAACGTATGAAGTTGTTGACCACTTGAGCATTTATGATGATTTTGTAAAAGAGGTGAAATATTGTGTATATTTGTGTAGCACTCATTGTCCTCACCATGTGGAAGAAAGTCATGTGGTTGCCATCCAATTATGTTCTTGATTGTTAGAAAAAGGATTTGAAAAGAAAGTACACAATGATACATAGTAGTTAGAATGACCTCAACAATAATCAAGTTGCACAAAGGTTTAATGACTTGTGTAATGATCATTATGAAATAACTTTAGCTGCTTCAAATAATCATGAGACCTATATAAAGTGGAAGAATCATATGCGCAAGTTTAAGGAGGAAGAGTTGAGTCAGAACAGTACAACGAGTGAGTATGTTGTGTGTCAGGATGGTCCAAGTGAAAAAAAAAAATCATAGGGTTCGTGGTCCTACTGGTATTAAAAGAATGGGTAGGCCTCCATCCAAAAGGTGAGTCTCTACAATGGAGACAATACTGGAAAAAAAAAAAGTAAAAAAAGAAACAACATAGATGAGGTATCGTAAAATTGTGCAACTAGAAACGTTTTATATATTGTCATGTCCAAGCCTATAATACTCCACTAACAATTTTTCTTTGTGATCCACAAGTGAAGGAAATACATGCTGGAGTAAGGAGTCAAGATAGTATACTTACCCAACCATGAGTAGTCTGTAATCTTGGGGTTTTAATGTAATTAGGTGGTTGGACTATAATTTTGAGATTTGAATGTAATTTTGCAATTTGAATGTAAATTTTGGTAATGGCATTCCAAAATTCGATATTGTACAGAAAACCAAAACAATAAATTCAACTGTAGTGTACAACTTATTTTGGTATTTAAATATTGATTTTTGTTATTCATGAAAACAAGGAAATAAATTCAACAAGCATAGTACAACTTCCATAGTACAAAATAGCATTTCTATTTAAGCATTACGAATTCTTGTACAACTTGCACAACTACAATTATATCTTACATACTTAACAGCAAAATACTTTGTCAACAACTACTAACATTACAACTCAAAGTAAAAGGTGTGCAACTAACACAAGAAAAAAAAAATACCCACAACAACAAAATGTCTACCCTATACTTTATAATCTATAACTTCTGTTTATGGCCTGATTTCCATTTCAAGTTTTTGATTCATTAACTTCTGCTCAACTAGTAAATCGATATGGTTGGCTGTAGAGGCTAACTTGTAACAGCCCGCTAGAAATTCATTGGTGGAATTTCTATAGGCTTTACGAACCTCATGAAAACACCATAAGTTTTCACGATTCAACCAATCGCGTAGACTTTAGTCTGTCAGCATAGCCTGAGTTATCACTCATTATGGTCATAATAGTGCGATTTTATTTATTTGATGTAGTTAGAAGTGTCAGATTCATATATGATCTATGCCATTAGACTCAGTTGATTATTTAAGATTTTATGGTGCAATAATCTCATTTTTAGTTTTCGGACGAAACGGTTGTTCAAAAACGCATTTTGCTTATTTTGAGACACTTCAGGATTGAATTTCAATAAACGAATTGCACCATCAGGTTTGTATGAATATTTAGGTTTTACAATGTAAAGTTTATGTTTCACTTTCCGGAACTCTATAATAGCATCTAGCGCAGTGTTTTCAAAATCTCAGTGTGGAATGTCCAAATTAGGTTAGAGAATTTTTATTTGGAAACTTAGTAAGATCTTAACCACACTTGGTGAATAGTGTTGGACACTTGGCACAAAGAGGAACCATGAGTTGGACTATGAAGGAATCAAAGTGTGAGATCATACCATCTAAGTGAAACCCTATTCTTTTTCATCTGATCAACCAATTTTGTGCTAGACCAAAAAGGGTTTCAACCCTAATGAAACCCTAAATGGTTGGAATCTAATTGAAATCCCAAAAGCTTGGTTGAAACCGAAACCCTAAACGGTTTCCCCAAACCCTAAAGTTGGCCTCTAAATCCCTTTTGATCCAATTTCGAGCATTGTGTAATCACTTGATTAAATCACTTTCACATGTTATTAATTCCTCAAATTTACGTTATGACATCATTATCCAACCCTTTAAATCTTGAAATTTTGATTGGGCCAAGAAAAATTGGATTTGGGCTTGATAGCATCCCAAACCCTAACCAAACCCTCTCTAAACCCTAAATTGTAGCCCATTTGTTTAAGACCCACGAATTTTGGCCACCATGGCAAAGCTTCTAGAGGAAGTTTCCACCCACCCATGGAAGATCAACCTCTACCCCCAACAGCCCCAACTAGTCCTTGATGTGAGGGAAAAAGCCACCTCATCACACCCCTTCTAGAAGACAGCAGCAGCAGCCCATTCCCCCTCCACTATTCTTGCCTTTTAGTGATCTAAGCACCATCCCTCAAGGGTCATTCAAGCCCATACCTCACCCTCCAGAAGTATAGAATAGTTCAAGGCACCCTTCTTTTCATTTCATCACTTCTTTACCCCATTCTTAAAGAGAAACTCAAACGAGCTCTCTTGGGTAGATTTTTGGGTATTTTTGCATGGAGCTTTTAGAACCTTTGTAAGTATTTTTGCACGATGACTTCTTCATAAAAGTTGTTCATCTTTGAGTCTAGTTTCCGTGTATATCTTATTAGTCTCATTAAATGCTAATTTGATTGGTCAAAAGTATTTTTAACCATGGAAAGGTCATTTTGGGCGTGAAACCGGAGCGTATGTTATGTTTTGAAATTTTTGACCAAGCTAATGGACATATCTTGGTCCGAAAATTTTATGGAGTGTTTTTAGAATGTGTTTATGAATGTTCATTGAGGTTTTGTTCCATGAATAAAGCTTTTGATGATCTATTTCCTTAGATCTAGAAACTTGAAAACTGGAAGTGGAAAAACAGTTTTTGTTTTGAGAAAGTTTGAATATTTCGTGGTTTAATCTTACTCCAAAAGCTTTGGTATTTTTATGTGATGATTCTAAGTCTCTTATTTGCATTTTAGGATTTTATTTTGAAGATATTTAGCATAAGTTCCAAAGATATCATTTTTCTATACAAGACGTTTTCGATTAGACCTAAGATTTGATGTTGTTGGGTTAGATCCATGTTTTATTGAATTTTAGCCATGTGATTTTAAGTTTGATGGTTGGATCTTCTTTACGACACATTTTTTTAAACCATGTGATGTTTTAGTTTGAAGATCAAATGTCTTTAAGCCATGGATCAAGAGATTTATCAAAGTTAGTTGAGAGAAAATTTCTGTTTTTGGACTAAGTGTAAAACCAAAAATTCCAAGTGTTGTTTTGTGATTTTTTGGTGATTTGTGTTTGATGATTTAAAGGATGGTTGATCTTGAGATGATGTTATGGATATGTTAGAAATAAGATTTGATTTTTTTGGAATTCTTAGAGATGTTTTTATTAAGGTTAAAATTTGTGATTTAAGGGTTTACTTCTTGTTAAAAAGTTTGGGTCTTTTTACAAAAAGTTTGATGTTGATGATTAGCTTTTTCTTAATGGATATTTTAATTGTGTTTTTAAACTTACGATAGGAAGATATTTGCTACAAAATTTTGGTTTAATCATGGGTTTTAAAGATGGAAGAAATTGCAACCAAAATCAAGAGAAATGGCCTATGAATGTTTCGGCCATAGTGAGTTTTCCATAGTTGTGAATGGTTTTAATTTTTTTCTGAGTTGATATTTGAGTTTAGGACAAAATTTACATGAGGAATGTAAATTTTAATAATATTTGGAGTTTGGATGTGAAATCTTCAAGTTAAAGATAAAATAGTCATTTTTCCACATGTAGAGGGTAAAATAGTAATTTTACTCTAAGTTGTCTATTTTCACATTTCTAATTGTTAGTAATTAAATTTTTAACTTTTAGAATACTCTCTTACAGTTCCTTGTGTTTCACGCTTTATTCTCGTAGAACGCAACTATCGAGGTCAGTTAGCTCTTAACTTACTATTAGTTTACTGTGTATGTATGATAGGTAAGGGAACTACAATTATGTTCATATGTTGTTATATTTGCCATGCCATGCCATGTCATCACATATTTATCTATTACACGAATTATTCTGTCATGAAATAATTATATGTTACATAATATATTCTGTTACATGTTACTATCTATTACAAGTACGTCACATTGCGTATGCCATCTATTACATGTATGTCATGTCACGTAATATTCGCTATCACATGTTATACCATATTACGAAATATTGTCTATTACATGTTATGCCATGTTACGAAATATTGTCTGTTACATGTATGCCATGTCATGGAATGTTGTCAGTTACATTCATGTCTCAAAGTATGTCATGTCTGTCCTCTTACATTCACATCACGTTACACTACGTCAGGACTTCTGTCATTTCGTATTCACGTCATCCCTTCTCGAATATGGTTTGTGTGTATCTCGAAAACAGTCTTGTTAAGTTATTCATGTCAATCACGACCCTAAGCACTAGGATGGGGTAATATATTAGTGGAACTCCTTTGTTCACGCTGGAGTGTCTAAATAGATGTGAAATTTCCTAGGTTAACGAAGTACAGTCAACAGATTGCGAATGGGGCCTAATTAACTGGTCACCAGAGCAAGCCGACACTCATGCCGATGGAGCCATAATTTATTTTATGTGTGTCCACAGCAAGTATGGCACAAATAATTCACGGGGTCACAACAACTGTGAACCATGAAGTATGGAGCCACAACAACTGTGGAGCATACACTATATGAGACACAGCGATTGTGACACGTAGAATACATGGGGTAACATCAAATGTGGAGTACGTATTAATGCACTCACAGCCGGTACAAAGATCAAGTCATGTTTCACGTTATGTTATGTTCAAGTTACGTTCATGTCAAGTTTCAAGTTTATGTCACGTCAAGCTAAATTTCACTTTCAATTCAAGTTATGTCAGCTCATGCCATGTTATGTCAAATTACATTGAGATAAGAATATGTAATCATGCTAACCCCATGAGACAAGAATATGTTTCAAATTCATGTTTATGTCATGTTATGTTCGGGTTCATGTTATGTATGCTCACGTTCATGCTATGTTTCAAGTCCATATTATGTTTCAAGCTCATGTTCATGTCAGGATTTGTTCACGTTCATGTTATGTCATGTTCACGTTCACGTTATGTTTCAATTTCACATTTATGTTATGTTATGCTCAGGTTCATGTTATATTCAAATTCATCTTCAAATTATGTATGTTCACGTTCATGCTATGTTGCTAGTCCATGTTATATTTTAAGTTCACGTACATGTCATGTCACGTCAAGCTAAATTTCAGTTTTAGTTCAAGTTATGTCATTTATGCCATGCTATATGTTAAGTTATGCTATGTTTACTTACGACTTTGATTATACATTCATACTTTTATTGTCATGCATGCATCATTAACCTGTGTGGAAGTTTCCTGTTAACTTGCTAAGATTTATAATCAAATGTCACCGTGGTAGTCCCAACTACCATTCCCCCCGAATGATAGGTGATGTGTCAGGATCAGAGCAGGAAGCAGACACTAGCAAACTGGAGGAGGTTGACTAAACACCGTGGATGCAACGCGGAGCTTGCAGCCTCCATAGTTAGGTCTTTGAATAGTATTCTGATATTGTTAGTCAAGTTACACAAGTTACTCAACGAACTAGCCCAATAATTTTGGCAATGTAATTATGGAGTCAGATCTCCCATGTTTTGTGATTACAGTCTTTTGAGACCAGTACTGTAATCATGGATGTTTATTTTGTTAAGTATGAATGGATTACGCTTTAATTATTTAGGATATTATAAGTTTGGTACATAGTATTGCTCAAAAAACATTATCCACTGCGAATATTGCATAATGTTATATGCATATCAAGAACATTGCATCTTATATGTCATGAACGAGGGCAGGTAATCTTGTGTTGCATGTCTCGACGCTTCAGATGTCCGTCCGATCCCAAGTGGAAACCTGGGGGCATCACATAACTGCTCATTCTTTTCTTGAAGACGCTTAATCAACATGTCTGCATAATCAAACATCTCAGGATCAACCCATACGAAAACTTTCCAAGGATTTTTGGACTGCAAAATAATAGCAAAATAAATTTTCAGATTGCAATAAATTTACTTCATTAAGAAAATACGTCTCTTACTACAATATTTGTGATGGATACCTTATAGGTTGGAGTTTACCCAAGAATCACCAAACAACTAGGTTGGAATGAATGAAGTTGAGAACACTTGTGGCTAAAGCTGACGCTGAACAAATATCCTAGAAAGGCATCTATTCACGATATAGATTTCTGAAATTTCCATGCTGGAAAGTATAGCATAATGACCAGGGGCAATTTCTATAGCAAATGGATAGGATTTTGGAGAATGAGGAAGGGGGTGGGGAATAACCATACCAACTCAATTCACAAATCCATTCACTAAGTTGTCTTGGTGAAGGTTTTATTTGCACTTACACTGAATATGTTGTTGTTCGCAGGTGAAGGACACCAAATGGTTCTCCTATTACTTCACCAAGAATTATGATGGGTGATGGAAGGCATTTGGCCTACAGAGAGGGGTGTTCAAGATATATATTTCCCTCTCTCTTAGGTATGGACTACTCATCTCCCATAAGCCAACCCTTTTGCTTGTTATACTCGAAGTATAACATTCTTGCTACAACACAACTCAACTCCCTACAATCAGCTCTGCAACACAACCTAGAATGCACACACAGAAAGCAATGACAACACAGAAGAATAACACGAGAGATACTTCAATGATCAAGATTCCATTGTAAATAACACGAGAGATACAACACCTCAACAACCCAGCACGCTTCACTTCTTCATCAAGGCCTTGCCCCAAGCACCCATGACATGAAGTAATTCTGTTTGCAATAAAACTTTTGTTTGAAAATCCAAGTAATTCGACCAAATTCATTTTTTCTAGCTCAGTGTTAATAAATTGTGTTGAGCAGCTAGATTATAGTTCCATTTGCATATATACACAAATCCAATAACAAATGTGGAACCCAATTAGATCTACATGAAAATTTTCATACAACTAGCCAAATCCATTCACAAATGTTTAAATTCAAAATTGAGCAAGCCTAATTTCAGATATACACAAATCAACCAACTGAGCAAGCCTAATTTCAATGTGGAAATTTGAAACCCCTTTGTTTATGTTAGGGCAACTCAAATGGAACTGAGAGAGAGAGAGAGAGAGAGAGAGATACCTGGTGTCGACCGGATGTTGGTGATGGTGATCGATGTCGGTGATGGTGATGGGGGTCGGTGACTGTTGTGGGTGAAGGACTGGTCTTCGTGTAGGTGGGAAGGAAAATGAGGGAAGGAAGGAAAAGGAAGGAGAGAGAGACAGAGGGATGGGCAGCGGGGGAAGAGAGTTCTGTGACAGGGGTTGTCAGCAACGGGTTGTGGGCGACAATGACTGGTTATGGGGAAAACACAAAGAAAAGTGAGGAAAGAGGGGGAGAAGGGAGAGCGAGGGGAGGGGAGCAGTGTGTGTTTCTGAAGGAAAACAAAAAACTGGCAGAATGCCGTGGGATCCCTTTGTATCCTTATCAGTTTCCTTTTTCTTATTATTCTCTCAGATTTTTTTTTGTAACTCATTTTGACTGGAACCCCACCTTTGCTCCTCTCTCTATATAAAGCTCTATACATCCAGTCTCTCTCCTCATCCTCTGCCTTTTTACCTTGTTCCCTCTATGACTCTCTCTCTCTCTCTCTCTCTGTGGAATGCTCTACAACTCTTGTGAGCCATCTTTCTATTATCTCTTTTGAAAAAATATATATATCTCTAATGGCGGAGAATCCATTAAAATGCCAAAGAGAAGAAACCCAGATGGAGGATTGTGAACAGTCTAAGTGAAACAAGTCGTATAGCCCCATACTCTCTCTGCTTGAAGCAAAGGAAAAGGAACCCACTCGGGATCTATCCTCTTTGTCGTAAAACTAAGAAGAAAAAGAAGACGACCCCAATGAAGAACAAGCCTACAGAATCCTTTCCCTTTAGCTCATCTTCATAGGATATTAGTTTTGGTGGGTAGTGGTATAGCAGGGGAGAAGAAGAAGAGGAAGAATGACGACTAGGGTTTGAGGAGAGAGAAAAAATTTATGGTCGGATGATCAGTTTCAACCAACTTTGAGAGTTGCTTAACTCGATCAACCCGATTTTGTTCGGGCGGGCCCAATCGAGTCTTTCAGTTGGATCAAATCCATGGCCTTTTGCACAAGCCTAGCTGAGGGTAACTAGAAACTACATTAGGGCTTGAAGAAGGTTGAAATACACGTAAATTGCATGAGGTTAAGCATATATATAAGGAGTCGGTTTAAGAGTTTTAATATAAAGATTACTTGAAAAGTTGTTATCCAATTAGGAGAGAATTCCATTGGGCGTGAATCCTAGTGAAAAGTGGAGACGTGTATGGCTTAGAGTTGTAGAGAACCTACATTGGGTCTAACAAGTTTGGTTCCAGTTTTTTACATGACTTAAATCTAATTATTAAGTCCAATAAAACTCTATAACCCATTTAAATAAATTATGGGCCTGTGACCAATTAAAATAATCCAATAAATCTTGATTGGGTTTCTATAATTATCGACCCATTAAATTTAATTCAAGCCCAATAAATTTATCCATAGTTCATCCCTAATAATACTGGATCGGGTCGTTACACTTATAATACCAAAATAAAATGAAATAAATATCTCCAATATTTATATGAAACAATTCTAGATATTAAATGAAATTGTTGATTTCTAAGGGACCAAACTGTAAAGAGCCTTACTATTCTTCACTAAATGTAATAAGGAAAGGATTTGGACATGGATGTGGCTGTTGTAATCAATAATCAAAGAGGTGTTTGTCAAAATGATAAAGAGACCATAGAAATGAAGAAATTATGCATTCATTGAAATAGCTACGTTGGAGTTGTTCGAGGCAACTCCTTCCTCCTGCTATAGACTATGGACTGAATTCAAGATCAAAAGTCCTTTCTCCACAGGTCCTCTCTCGCTCAAATATAGCATCTCTAACAAACTCCCCAGGCTAGGCTAAAGTTACCTCCTAGGAACGTGAATGACAACTACTGAATAAAGGCCCACTATCTGGAATAATGATATTATTATGACACCCGGTCCTCACAGCAGAGTGAGGTTTTCTCTCTATGCTCCTAGGAACATAGAGCTTTTGTCTCTTAGATCTTTGATCTGTTGAGTGCGATAGAGTCTCAGTAAAAGGACCAGTTATGGAAGAGGAGCTCTCTCATCTTTACGAGGGCCTGAGGTTAACCGAAGAAGAACAACAAGAAATCACCTTCCTCGAGGAAGAGGTCCTGTTATCTCAGGAGTTAAGCCAGGCCTGCCTGGTTGCTCTGGTGGTGACAGACAAAGAAGTTAACAAAGGAGCTTTCAAGTCTACAATCATGAAAGTTTGGAAAGCCGAAGGAGTGGTGTCTTTCAAAGATGTTGGTAGAAACAAGTTCCTTATCGAGTTTGCTGACCCAAATGTCAAAACCAGGGTGCTAGCGGGCCGGCCATGGTCTTTTGATAGGAATCTGGTTTGTCTCCAAGAATGGGCAGGCAGGGTTGCACTAAAAGACGTAGATTTTGCTTTAGAACCTTTCTGGATCCAGTTCCATGATCTTCCGTTTGCTGGAATGAATAGAAGCATGGGAGAGAAACTGGGGGCTAGTGTGGGAAAAGTACTGGTTGTGGACGTGGATAGTAAGGGTAGAGCATGGGGTGGGGTCCTACGAGCGAAGGTGCTGTTAAACATCACAAAACCTCTAGCAAGGGGTCGTCTTATCAACATGAATGGATCACGTATCTGGATCCCATTCAGATATGAACGTTTGGCGTCATTCTGTTTTCAGTGTGGTGTAATATTACATTCAAATTCAGGTTGCTCAGGCCAAGTATCGGATGGTAGATCAAAGGAAGGAAACCAACAGCAATACGGACCTTGGCTCAGGGCTAGCCCAATGGCTAAACATTATCATCCTCCTCCTGAGAACAGTAAGCAAGATAGGGGAGAATCAGCTGAGAGACGGCAAGGCAGCTCCGATTGGCAAGACTTTGATTCGGGCAGGAAAATAAACAGGCAGAAGACAGCTGTATCACTGGAGACCAACTCAAGGGAACAGTTCCAAACAGGATGCTTTCAGGATAACAGTAAGGAAATTGTCAGTCCCCTGCATACAAGGTCCCGAGGTGTTTCTCACCTGCCTCCTGAGGAAACTTCGTTCTGCCGTGAGGCCCCCACAAAAGCAGTTGAAAATCCTCTGTTCTCCAATGGGCAGGTAGATACTCATCTCTCTGAGTTTGACCATCCCACTGCAGAAGTAAGCAAGCGTGTAAGTCCTTCTAACCCAAGCTTGACTCAGTTACCAGTTGGAAAAAACAAATCTTACCTTTTGTCAAACTGGAAAAGAAGGGCTAGGGGTGGTCAGGTCCCTAATCCAGATGTAGCTATGTTCTCTTCTCCTGAAAATCCCAGTAAACACAAGCACAGGAAAAGAAATAACGTAGAAACAACATATCCTACGAGGGCTTCAAAGAGACTCAAACAAACCATGAAAGCAGTGGCTGCTGTGCAGCCCTGCCCATCCCCATGATCACCCTTTGTTGGAACTGCCGAGGGCTTGGGAACCCTCGGACAGTTCGAGAGCTCCACCTGCTGGTGAGAGAAAAGTCCCCATCTTTGGTTTTTTTTGATAGAAACCAAAAGTAATAGAGGCAAAATGGAAGTTATCCGCAATAGACTAGGCTTTGACTGCAGTTTCGTGGTTGATTGTTTGGGTAGAAGTGGGGGCCTTGCAATGCTTTGGAAAAGTGAATTGAATATTGATCTGATATCCTACTCCCTTAGCCATATTTCTGTACAAGTAATGCCCAAAGACTCAGTTAGTAAAGCCATCATCACTGGCTTTTATGGCCAGCCAGTGACAGCAAACAGAAAAGCAAGCTGGAATCTCCTCAGGTTACTTAAACCAGATCACTACACTCCTTGGCTTATCATGGGAGACTTCAATGAGACCATTTCCCATGGGGAAAAGTTGGGGGGACCTCCCAAACCCAATAATCAAATGGAAATCTTCAGACAAGCAGTAATGGATTGTGACTTGGGTGATCTTGGTTATGTGGGTTCCCAATACACTTGGTGTAACAACCGTGAGGGAACATACTTTATCAAAGAGAGGTTGGATAGAGCCCTTGCTAATGGAAGTTGGCAACAATTGTATGACATTATTTACGTTACTACATTACCGGTCCAATGCTCTGACCATAATCCTATCCTTATTTCAAGTCATAAGTTTGTACCTTCCCATATATCTCAAAGAAGGATATTCAGATATGAGGCTGCTTGGGCCAAAAAAGACGAGTGTGAAAACATTATTAAAAGGGCATGGCAGGGATCCATTCAGATTGGAACAAAAATTGATGTGACCAGAAGGGGACTTGAGAGATGTAGGTTCCAGTTGAGACAATGGAGTCAGGAGTCAAGAAGAAAATCCCAGCAGGATCTAACCCAAAAAAGAGATAGATTAAGATCCTTACAAGCTTCTAATGTCGGGCTGGATAACTCTCAGATCAGAACTCTACAGAAGGAAATTGACAGTCTGCTCGAGGAAAAGGACTTGTTTTGGCGCCAAAGAGCAAAAAAAAAATGGCTTCAAGATGGTGACAGAAACACCAAATATTTCCACCAGTGTGCCACTCAAAGGAAGCATAAAAATGCTATAGTTCAGATTGAGACTGAGCATGGTGGATGCCTCACTAACAGTGAAGACATTGGGAGAGAATTTCAGTCCTTCTTTAAGGATCTCTTCACCTCTTCAAGCCCTATAGGTACTGCAGGCCTATTGGATAGTTTTACACCTAAAGTCACTACCGAGATGAACACTAACCTTACCAAGGCCTACACCAGAGAAGAGATTGAAAGAGCCATTTTTGATATGAACCCACTGGGATCCCCAGGCCCAGATGGTTTTCCTGCATTATTTTTCCACAACCATTGGCCTATTGTGGGTAATGATGTAGTTGCTGCTGTCCTTGAATTTCTTCACTCGAAGTCAGGTTTTCAGACTATTAACAATACTTTCATTGCCCTCATTCCCAAAAAAAGCTCCCCTGTGCTTGTCTCAGACTATAGACCTATTAGCCTTTGCAATGTCTACTACAAAATCATTGCAAAGGTCATTGCAAATAGGTTAAAAGCCACTCTGCCTTCTCTGATATCTGATACTCAAAGTGCATTTGTCCCCGGGAGAATGATTTCGGATAACACCATTGTTGCGTATGAACTGTTACATTCCATGCAAAACAAAATGAGGAAGCAGCAGGAAGCCTATATGGCCCTCAAACTCGACATGAGTAAGGCCTATGATAGGCTAGAATGGTCCTTCCTTCAAGCAGTTCTGATTAAGATGGGTTTTGTCAAGGATTGGGTTGATTTGATTATGCAATGTATTGGAAAAGTTTCATATTCCATTCTTCTGAATGGTTCCCCCCTAGAAGCATTCAAACCCTCTAGAGGAATACGACAGGGAGATCCCCTCTCTCCATATCTGTTCATCATGTGCTCTGAAATGCTTAGCTTTGCTCTAAACCAAGCTGAACAAAAGGGTCTTATTTCTGGAATTCCAGTTACTCGAGGATCCTTCACTGTTAACCATTTGTTTTTTGCAGATGACAGCCTTGTCTTCTGCAAGGCACAGCTAGTGGAATGGTCTAGACTACTCGACATACTAAGATCATATGAACTAGCCTCGGGGCAGAGGCTAAACTTGGAGAAGACATCCATTTTTTTCAGCAAGAACACCAAGCATGAACTCCAACAAACCATATTGGCCACTGCAGGCATTCCAATCTCAGGTCCATTTGAGCAATATCTAGGCTTGCCTTCCTACATAGGCAAGAACAAGGCCAGGGCATTTAATCACATCCTTGATAGAGTCAAAGGCAAGATCAGCAGCTGGAAAACCAACCTGCTGTCGCAAGCAGGTAAGGAAATACTCCTAAAGGCTGTTATCCAAGCTATTCCCACGTATTGCATGGGAATCTTCCTAATTCCTAAGGGTATACTGAGGAACATCAATAAGAGCATGCAATCCTTTTGGTGGGGAATGAGAGACCAGAAATCCAAACTGCACTGGCTTAGCTGGCAGGGAATGGGGAAGCCTAAACAGAAAGGGGGGTTGGGGTTCAGGGATTTTGAAAATTTTAACAAAGCCATTCTGGCAAAGCAAGGATGGAAACTCATCACAAACCCAACCTCACTCGCAGCTCGTGTTATTCAAACCAAATATTACCCTTCAGGTGATTTCTCAGCTGCTAAAGTAAGGACTGGAGACTCCTTTGTCTGGAAAAGCATAACAGCAGCCAGACCTCTCCTCCTTGAAGGCCTGCTATGGAAGGTAGGGAATGGCCATAGTATCAAGATATGGAAGGACAAATGGATCCCCTCTCCATCTTCTTACAAAATTCAGTCGAGTCCAAAAATCCTGCATCAGGATGCCACTGTGGCATCCCTTATCGACCAGGACTCTCTTCAATGGAAATTTCCCTTGCTACAAGATTTGTTCAACCCAACTGAAGTCTCAACTATAAAAAAGATCCACATTAGCCCTTGCAAAAGTAATGACAAACTGACTTGGAGATGCACAGCAAATGGAAAATTCTCCATGAGATCTGCATATCATCTCCAAACGTCTCTTGTTACAGAAAACCTGGGACAAACCTCAGAGATAACGCACAACACAGAGATTTGGAAGCGTATCTGGAATCTTCAGGTCCCAAATGCTCTAAAAAATTTTCTCTGGAGAGCTGCCAAAGATATTCTTCCCACAAAGGTGAACCTACATAAAAGAAAGGTGGTAGAATCCCCCCTTTGCCCAATCTGCCACTCTGCCCCTGAGACCAATTCTCATGCTCTCTGGTCATGTGTTGCTGCCCAAGATGTGTGGAGTTGCAGTTCGAGGAGACTACAAAAGTGCAGTATTGACGAGGCCCCTTTTAAGGAGGTTCTGGAACAGCTTTTCTCAGCTCTCCCTGAGGAGGAATATCAAGTTCTGGCCTACACTGCCAAGCAGATTTGGCTCAGAAGGAACAAGTGGATCTTTGAAGCTCAATTTTCCTCTCCTCAACAAGTTTCGAATGTTGTTTCTGTCTGAATCTCAGAATCAGTACTCTCAGCATGTCCTAAACAGCAGCATAACATCCTTGCCTCTCCTCCTCCTCTGTGGACTAAGCCACCTCCCAACAGGTTTAAGGTGAATTGGGACGCAGCCATAGACAAAGCTCACTGCAGGGTAGGCATTGGAGTTATTATTAGGGATAACAAGGGACTGGTAACAGCTACCCTTAGAACTTCTCAAGATTCCTTCCCGGATCCTTCTTTGGGGGAAGCAATGGCAGCCTTAAGAGCAGCTCAGTTTTGCATAGACCTGGGACTTTCAAACATAATTCTGGAAGGGGACTCTTTGATTGTGGTAAATGCTATCAATGGAAGGGAGGGAAGCTGGAGTACAACTGGTTTAATCTGTCAAGATATCAAGCACCTTCTTGCACATTTTAATTCATGGTCCGTTGAGCATGTTCCTAGACAGGTTAATGTAGCAGCACATTGCTTGGCTAAGAGTTCACTAGATTGTTTTGAAGATTCTATTCATGTAGAGGACTATCCTCATTGCATTCACAACTTTTTACATGATCCATGAATATGAAGTATTGATTTCAAAAAAAAAAAAAAAAGGCCCACTATCTAGAACGCATCGTTTTGGCCTATACAAGCCAAAACTTTGCGTTTTACAAAATGATAATAAAAGAACACTTAAATGGGACGCACCGTTTTGGCTTATACAATGCCAAAACGTTGTGTCTTACATGGTATTCACCAACAAATACTTCTATTAACTAAAACGCCGTGTTCCTCTTGCTACATACAACATCGTTGCTTGATCTCCCACACTTAAGAGTTCACTTCAGTTTCCCTCTACACTTCATGTCTTCCATTCTTGGCTTAGGGTTTCCTCCCTCACTGAAGCTTCCTAACAATCTCTCATTTCTTCACAGCACCTTGCCTACAAGGTATGGGTAGAGCTGCTGAAGTCTCCATAGTTTCTCCCATGAATTTTCTTCATTCCCCAAGCCCCTCCATTTAACCAACACTTCGGTTATTCCCCTGTTCCCCTCCTTCCTCAAGCGTCGATCCACCACTGATTCAGGCTCGGGAAGAACTTCTCACCTTCCTCTTGAGACACGTGTCGTGGAAAGTGGGATGGATTCGAGCAGTCGACAGCAACTTGAGACTGTATGCAACATCACTGATTTGCTTCTCCACCTAAAAGGGCCCGAAAAATCGAGTAGACAGCTTCATGTTTCGGTGGTGGACGACTGATTTCTGTCAGAACGACTACAACCTCAGGTATACCCATTCTCCTTCTTCAAATGTTCTCTCTGATCTATGTTTATCAACGTGTAACTTCATACGATTTCTTGCCCCTTCAAGATTTTCTTTCAATACTTTGATAATCTGGTCCCTACTTGTAGTGTTTGGTCAACTGTCTAATTTACTAAGGTTCTCGGTACATAGGATAGTAGCATCGGTGGTGGGTATCCATAGAGGGCTTGGAAGGGTATCATTTTAGTGGTTGTGTGGTAAGATGTGTTGTACCACCATTCAACGAATGGTAGCCACTATGACCACTTTTGATGCTTAGTTCCCACGTAGCATCGTAGATAACCCTCTAGGCATTTATTTAGGGCCTTTGTTTGCCCATCTGATTAGGGATGATAGGTAGAACTAAGATTGAGTGCTGACCCCTGTGAGGAGAAAAAAGACTGCAAAAAAGAACTTACAAATATTGGGTCCCGATTTGTCACAATAATATGGGGTAGGCCGTGTAACTTGAACACATGATTCAAAAACAATATAGTCACCCTAGCTGCTGTGTAGAGGTGAGACAAGTGTATGAAATGCCCAAACTTTGTGAACCTATCAACAACAACTAGGATGACATTAAAGCCACTAGACATGGGCAATCCTTCTACGAAGTCCATAAAAATATCTGTCCAAGCTTGTTGAGGCAAGGGTAAGGGTTGCAGCAACCATGCTAGTGGTGATGTCTCATATTTCACTAATGGACAGATCACACACTCCCTTACCACTTTTTTATGTCTCTTTTCATGCCTTTCTAGTAAAAATCCCACTTAGCCCTTTGGTAGGTTTTTAAATAACCCTAGTTGCCCCCATAGGATTATCATGTATATACTGCAAAACCTTCCCTTTAAAAGATGAGTTTGCTGCAATGACAATTCTGCCCTTCTTCAATAACAATCCTTGTTGGAATTGATAACTTTTAGCTGGAATAGTACCCTCCTTTAGTTCTTTAAGGGCCTCCTTAAGCTCAACTGACTCTTCGTAGCTGGCCTTAAGTTCCTCTACCCATTCAGGTGTTGGAAATGTTATCATTGCTAAGGATCCACCCTTTACTTCATTTTCATACCCTTTTCTTGAAAATGCATCCGCCACCACATTTTCCTTACCTTGCTTATAAGGAATAACAAAATCGTACCCCATTAATTTTCACCCATTTTTGCTAAGTTACAGTGCCCACACATTGCTCCAACAAAAAGTTCAGGGCCTGCTGGTCCATTTTGATTACAAAAGACTGCCCTAGAAGATTGGGCCTCTATTTTCTTACCGTTGTCACTAATGCAAGGAACTCCTTCTCATATGTGGAGAGAAGGAGTTCCTTACCCTTCAAAGCCTTGCTCATATAAGCAAGTGGTTACCCAGCCTGCATCAAAACTGCCCCCATTCCTCTTCCACTTGCATCGCACTCAATCGTGAATGGTTGGGTGAAATCTGGCAACCTAAGAACCGGAGGTTATGTCACAGCCAATTTCAGCTCCTTAAAAGCATTTAAGGCAACCTTATTCCACACAAAGGCATGCTTTTTAAGAATATCCGTTAATGGTGCAGCTATCGTTCCATGCCCCTTTATAAACTTACGATAGTAACCTGTCAACCCAAAAATCCTCGTAAGGATTTGACATTCATTGGTACAGGCCAGTCCAACATAGTAGCCACCTTCCGTGGGTCACCATCACCTTTTTCACTGATTATGTGCCCTAAATAATCTACTTCAGTGACCCCAAATTGACACTTTGACAACTTAGCGCACAACTAATTTTTTTTAAGTACTTCCAGCACCACCTACAAGTGCACCACATGATCTATCCAGCAGCTGTTGTACACTAAGATATCGTCAAGAAAAACTAACACAAACTTCCACAAATAAGGTCGAAACACCTCATTCATTAGCCCTTGAAAAGTCGATGGGACATTAGTCAAACCAAAGGGCATCACGAGGAACTCGTAGTGTCCCTCATGAGTTCTAAAGGTTGTTTTCGCTACATCCTCGAGTAACACCCTGATTTGGTCGGACCTCAAATCCAGTTTTGAAATAACCACTAACCCGAGCAACTCATCCAAGAGTTCATCAATAACGAGGATAGGAAACTTATCCTTTATGGTTTCTTGGTTAAGTGCTCGATATTTGACGCACATACGCCAACCTGCCTTGTGGACCAAAAGCACGGGAGAAGAGAAGGGACTCGTGCTAGGCCTTATTACGACAGAGTCTAGTAATTCAGCCACAATCTTTTCAATTTCAGATTTTTGGTAGTGGGGGTAACGATAAGGTCTAGCTGCAATTGGTTGGGTTCCTTCCTTAAGAGGTATTCTATAGTCTTGGGGCCTTGAGGGTTGCAGCCCCTTCGGTATGTCAAACACCTAGGCAAATTGTGTAATCAATTTCTGCACTTCCTCTCCCCCACCCAAGGACTTCATTACATTTGTTTCAATGACCAGCTGCAAAAACAACCCCTTTCCCCTTTGCATGGATGTAACCATTGCCTTTCCCCCTTTTTCAAGGGTTAGACCTTGTAATCGTAATCCCAACAGCTCCACCTTCCTTCCATGATACACAAACTTCATGGACAGCTCATGAAAATCCCAAACAATGGGCCCAAGGGTCTCCAACCAATCTACCCCAAGAACTACATCACAACCACCAAGAGGTAAAACATAAAAGGTGAGATGAAATGATATACCTTACACCTTGATTTTAGCATTGCTGCAGTAGCCTAAGCCTTGCACCACTTGTCCATTAGTTACTTTGACAGCAAGTTTTTCATCCTCATCAACCACTAGCTTAGCTGTCTGAGCAATAGATGGGTCCACAAAACTATGTGTTAAACCATAATCTACCAAAAGAGCCACTTGTGCACTCCCCATCCACCCCACTAGGCACATAGTCTTCGAGCTAGGAGTCCCCCATGATTGCATTCAAGGAAATCTCAGGTTCCACCATAACCCCTTTCTGTTTTAAGTCAGCTTCAGGAGGTAAATCAGTAGCTATAGTAGCTTGTTCTTCCCCTTCCTCGGCCTCCTCCAACTCCTCAACCCCTTGTAAAAGGTATAGTTTAGGTCTTTTTCATATGTGGTTGGGGTTCCACTTTTCTTCGCAATTGTAGCAAAGCCCCTTTCGACGCTTTTCATCCATCATGGTAGAGAACACTTGTTTTATAGGGGGGCTATATTTCTGGTTGTTATTCCCACTATTACCAAACTGGGCATAGGAATTATAGTTGCTACATGAATTAAACGGGCCCTTCTCACCCAAGAACTTCATCGATTTCTTAGTACTAGTAAGGTATTCCTCTTCAATTCGAGCTAACCCAAATGCTACAGTTAAATTGTGAGGGTTAAACATGCGACGAGACAACCTTATTTCATCCTTTAACTCATTGAGAAAGCAACTCAGCTTATGGTGTTCGGATAGGTGCCTCACTCTATTTGAAAGTGTCTCAAAACTAGCCTTAAAGGCTGCCACCGTAGTGATTTGTTTCAACCTTGTTAAGGTTTCCATAGAGTCGTCATATGTTGTTGGTCCAAAACGAACCAACATAACATGCACCAAGGTCTCCCAACTCACAAATTGGGCTGTGTCTAAGGCCTCTTGGTACCAAACCAAGGCTTCCCCCTCCATGTGTATAATACCCGATGTAACACCCCGTATTTTAGTGTATTTTAATGAAGGATTATTTTAATTAATTTAATGATTGATTCTCTAGTTTTAGTATTTTGGGAGTTTTAAAATATTATTTTATAATATTTTATTGGGCTTTCTTCTTATTAATTATTATTTCAGATTTAAATTGATCTTTGATTTAAATTGGTTCGTTTATGGGTTTTAAAATTATTGTTGTTTTATTTAAAGC